>CABFVX010001898.1:114383-136931 GCA_902151425.1 Timema shepardi | reverse complement strand
ATATATAGTCACCTGGTGACAATAAATTGTACTATCATAATGTATTTTGAGATAAAGTAACAACTTCCAAATATAATAAATCCGCCACCAAACGGCTAAGGTATTTTAGACTGTACAATTAAAGTCCCCAACGGACGCAATATCAGCATCATTTACTAAGCGCCTTACACACATGCGCTAATAATACGTACTCTAACGTAACTGAAGTTTAGGTACATAATAAATGCTATTCATGGAAGTATCTTACAATCCAAACAATGCCCAAATACATCAAAGTTTAATTAGAGCTATACTAAAAATATATGTGCTCATCCCAAACAGGTATTTAAAGACATTAAGTGATAATCAATAAATCTATGGAACCAAATTATACCGCTTTCACATAGCATTCGAAGATACAAAGCTCTACGCTAAAGTTTAAGAGCGTGCTTCTCGTCCAATCAAACATTATTCTACAAAGCAATAATTTTAATAAGCATATCGCTCATAGTTGGAATTCTTGATTCCCACATAATTAAATGTAAATTTAGACTATCAAGGAATTATTTACTCACATAAAACCTATTTGGTTTTACCACCACAACATAGCATAAGTTCGAAAGTGTTAACGATAAAACACATATATGAAAGTTAAAGTGCTCGGTTCCCACATAACCAAACCATTTAAACTGTCTAAGTAAAACACACTCAAAATATCCCCAACAAACATCAACTACTAACCAGACAGTCAGCAAGAGCGCAAATAGACGCAAGCCGCCGAGTGGTGAAACAGAAGTTACGTTCCATAGGAGAACGGACGGTTTCCCTAGCAGGAAAAATACAAAAGGATACATGGTTGCAAATCAACCACGCTGATACAAAAGAAAAAAACACCCCTAAATAGAAATTTAAATTAATAAGTCCAAAAATTATAATTTTGAAAGGTTCCCCATAATATAACCGAAAGAGAAATTTGAAGAATATAATTAAGTCCAAGCTTAATTGCGGCTTTCACCTAGTAAGCAAGTGATACAATGAGTAGCCATGTAAAAGAAACATCGCAATATTTAGCCGACACAAATGCATGACACGCCCACAGAGAGAGGGAAAAAGGGAGGAAAAACATGGAGTGGAAGAGGGGAGACCAGCAGCGCTTAGGAAGGATTGCGGTGAGTCTAGGAAATAGTAGAAACTCCTGGAACCATCCAGGTGGCGGAAACGGAAACTAAACTGGCAGTGTTGCCGTCGCTTGTTTGTTTCTGGTCGGGGCTTCTTTCACGAGTGGACCGTCGGATCGTATCTCCATTTAGCCAGTGGGATTGAGTTATAAGGAGAGGAGGTCTTGGCACATGTGCTACAGTGTTTATGTTCATCAAGGCAGAGGTGAGTGTTCTCCAATTTTATTGAGGTTGTTGTTCTTCTTTTAGTAACATCGTTACACCTTAATCTCCCCATCATCGTCAGTGTTGTCTTTTGCGAGAGTGATGCCTTAGACCATGAAGCCATCAAAGTGGGTAAAGAAGCTGATACTTAAACATATTTATATCAGTAATTGTCGACCTTAGTAGTCATGGGGTAAAGTACTCACCTCAGAACCTGATATTCGTGGGTTCAAACCCAGGTGATGTCGACGTATTTTTATCACAGCTTCCTTTGGAGGGGAGGTAAAGCCGTTGGTCCCATGTCAATTGTGGCTTGTAACAAAAACCTGGAAGATATCTAAAAATACCTTTTCAGGTAAAAATGATAGTCCCTTTCGCTCTCGCTCATAGAAATTCTCGTATGCTGATATAATTAGTCAGTTATGTGGCCCCATGGTGTAGTGGTCAGTGCTGGTACCTTGGGTATTTTTCCCCTTAAGGGGAATGATCCCAACGGTCACCAGGGTTTGGTTAATTAAGCATATGTTTGGTTAAAACCCACACCGGCTCCATAACTTCATAATAACTATCATCACTTCATTTTATTGCGGGTTCGACGTGTAGACAACTTCATATGCTGTACCCTGGGCAACGCTCTATGCCACCAGAGCGGCTAATAGTCTACACATAAGGTGACCGAACCCGGATGTCATGTCCCTGCCAATCGTATATGCCATACGATAAAAATAAATCAGTCATTTCAGAAGGTTCACGTTAAATACATTAAATAATTTTTTAAAGAATAACACATCAATATTTAACGTTATTTTGGTAGTAGAACTCGCCACTATAATTTGTACCATTTCTTCAGAAACATTATTTAAGGTTGTAAATTTTGAAAAAAATATGTTAATACAAATTTATATAATCATAATGAGTAGTTTATTTTATAGGAAAGAAGGGGAAATATTAAATGGGAAATCTATCTATCTATCTATTAACTTTAAGTCCAGTGACATGATTTAAAAAATAGTACCTAAAATAGATGATAAAATTATGGTGGGCTAGCTCAGATTTAAAATTAATACAATACTCTGGGTTCAAAATTATTTAACATCAACAAAATTTACTATATCGGGGAAAAACTTAAAATAATAATAATAATAATGCATCAAATCGAACACGAGACTCTCTCAGGGCCTCTGGGTCATGTTCGAAAAAATATATACCTTTACTGTACCTAGTCAACAATAGACTCACCTTCTGTACAACAATACCGGTCTTCAAGGTCAGCATCCCTGGGAACTGCTTGCAGGTGAGACATTGCTAAATATGTTTTTTTATAACAATAGTAACAAGGTGGATTTCATTGAATGATGGTGATAATAATATAAATAAAATACTTAACAACGGATTTGACCTTGAAAAAATTAATTTAGTTTTACTTTGATAAATAATGGTCAAATCTAAAATTTTACCCTGTCTAACAGATGTCTGCTAAATTATAAAGCTATAATACACTTAATAATTCAAATTACAATTCAGTAAACAGTTCAGTTTAGTATAAAGATCTTAAGTCCATTCTGTGTGGATAGTTATTGAAATAATAATAAAATTACTATAATTTCTTGAGACGCTCTAATTAATATATGTCCTTTATGAAGTTACTAGTTAAAATAAATTAATAAAAGAACATACGACATTGCATTCGTGTCGAAGGACTGACTTTGGCCCAAATTTTCTTTCCAGAGTCATTGTTAAAAAAAAGGTTAGCTTGAGAAAAAATATATATAGTTATTACTTTAGAAGAAAATAACACGAAGTCTTGAAATTGTAGTGGAAAAGGTTCATAAGAATATAGCGTCTACTTAGTGAGGTCGAAGCTGTGTTGATATTAAAACAAAAATGGTTGATATCACCTCAAATGATGTTCTGAGAGGTCGTCGTTGAAACTGTGAGTTGTTCCAAAACTAACTAAAAATCCAATAATCGTCATTGCAGAGGTCTACCAATTGTCTAAAGTTGTGGTCGCTTCTATGGTAGTCATTTTGATGAACACTTAAAGAAATATTATTTCAAGAAATATCTGTTAAAATCTCAGTTTTTGTTGTACTGAAAATAATGTGTGTCATCTTCTCTTAGCTCCAAGACGCCTGCCCCGCTTCTTTCTTCCAATTCCCGCCTCTCGGTATTTCTCGTAGAGGCCCCAAAAATCTCGCGGATTTAAGTTCTAAATTTGAAATATATGCCTATAAATATGTGAAATTAAGGTATAAACAAGGAATATCTGGGGGTGGGGGGGTGGGGATAAATAATAATAATTAAGAAACTTAATAAAATTTGAATCTTTAACTAAATGGATGCAGACTATGATATCTGACAGTTTGACATATGGTCATTGTTAATAAATAAACTCAATTTCTTCTTTTTTCCCTCGCGGGACTTTTAAAATTAAAATGTACGAGATTGGATGACGTATTTGTGTCGTCACATTCCCCCGCCTCCCCCCTCTCCTTCAGTCCATTTTTTTCTTCCTCGTGTAACGTGGCCATTATGATTCTCGTAGAATCTCATAGAAGACTTTACAAATAAAATTACACCTGATCAGTATTGTTTTAATATGTGGACGGAATATTTGGACAAAAACCCGGTAAATAAATATATTTCTTGTTCTGATAAAAGTTTTGTTATTATTATCTGGTACTTCCTTCGACGTAATGCAATGTCAGTTGAAAACAATAAGTTTAAAATGAATATAACGAGAATTAATTAAATGTAGTATGACATCTGGCCGCATGGCGTGCTAGTCACGTCAAAATAAATAAACACCAAGAATAAATTAAAACTAAATAAAAATATAAATCGACAGAATTAAAATTCTTACAAAGTAGACATTCTAACTACTACATTAACTGGTATTTGTTATTTTAGTTTGTAAGCGCTTATTTCTATTATCAGAGTGTATATGTGTTACACATTAAGCACAATTAATTATATAGTTTGACTTAAAAAAAAGATTAATATTGAGTAAAACATTTTCATGTCTTCTTAAGTGTACATTTTATCGGTTGTTCAGATTTTTTTGTCGTGGCTTTTTATTATTTGGGATTATTTTAGTGTGTATTTTTAAAACTATTTGGGAAAATGTGGGAAATGGCATTCAATTATTTGTCTCTCATTACTGATATTTTCTTGATTAAGCTGTTTTCATATTTCAATCAGATCAGGATGCTTCAAGTGAAATGATTGGAGATAAACAACGACTATTTTAAAGTTCACTCTATTAATTCAAACCCGCCTCGGTGGCGTAGTTGGCTAACGCGCTTGTCATGTTGAGTTCGACTGGTTCGAATGGTTTTCCACTCTCCCTCCACGCAAATGCGGGTTTACTTCCTCTAATTCAACCTTCCCAATTCCTAATCCATTAGAGTAATTAGTACTTAAAGCGTATAACCCGAACGGGTAGTAAGACACGGTGCTAAATATTATTATTATTAATTAAAGGCACCATGCGCGCGTAAGATCACTAAACAATAAATCACAAAAATAAAATTATAAAATAATGATTAGAAAATATTTTAAAATAGTTTTTTTATTATTTTAGGATTTCTTAGACAAATCAAAAGGAATTCTAAAGTGTAATAATATCTCTGACATCCTGAATCGCTATGAAACTTTGCTTAAAACTCGCGATGAGCTGACTGAAAAAAGGAATCATCTCTTGGAGACAATGGCAAGGGAGAAAACAGATCTCATTGCTGTCAAGAAGGTAAGAAAATTTACTAAAATAATTTTATATCTGAATTTATATTAATATTTATTTTAAACCCATCAAGAAATTACGATGTGAGATGCTAGAAAAGGCAGATTATGATTACAAATGCCATATTTTACGTAATTCTAGTAAACTCCTATGCTAACAGCAATACGTAAAATATTGATTTTATTTTGTTTTATTATTTATTACATAACCATTTCCTATATACAATATCTTTACGTATTTTAAATGAGTTTCGCAACATCACTTCTACAATGAAATATAGTGGCCAGGAATAGTACACCAATCCCACCATCCTTTAGAAATTATATTTCCCTGTGATGTAGTTTTGGTATAATAGGGTTGTAGCATATTATAAAATATACGGGTCTGGCTAATCTTTGGTTCCAGTGATCAGACATTGAAGCCAAAAAGTGCTAATATCGCTGAGTCTCGGCATGGCCACAATACAAATATTGTAGGGAAGTTTAAGCCACTAAGTTTTCATTTTATGGTTTAGGTAGTATGACGACAAGAGAAAACCATTAGGACTGCAAAAAAATACAAATAACATACTATATTAACTTGTTTGCCTATAGTTGTAAAACCATTTAAATTTGATTGGTAATGCCATTAATATATTATATTTATCAAAAATAGCTCGGTACACAGGGAGAGAGGATTTTTTAATATATCTTAGTATTTAAATTGAAAATTATTATATATTAAATAAAGAATGAAGGAACTTAGGCAACAGTCTCATCAGCTAGCTTGCTAGATAAATAAATACTTATAGATAAATAAATACTCAAACATAATTTTTGTAATCATACAGTTGCTGAAATGAGAATATAGGCAATAGTGTAGGCAGTAAACTTTATATCCTCTTTGTATGGTTGTGAAACCAAATTCCTGATTGGGCCCTACAATTAATGAGGAAAGGGATGCGTTGGGAGTAAATAGGTTTATTCTGAATCAGATATTTGTAAATCAATGTTATATTTAGCAGAATGCATGAGTTTAATTGTTAAAGTGGAAGTGTAGGTAACGCGAGAAAAGGCCAATGTTTTTGTAGTTTTTATATCACAACATTCTTTGGCCGACATAAATTTAATATTGTTCCATTAGAAATGTAGTTAAATTTTCTTCACATGGTGACTTCAACAGTTCTTGAATATCTGTAAGATGTGTCCTAGAATTTGCTGATAACTGTTTCTCTTCATTTAAAAAGTTTCTCATAAAATGCTAATATGCTCATCGAAGATATTCAAAAACTCTTAATATCATTATGTTAATAAAATCAAACTCAATTTTTCTACTGGAAAAATATTTTATTTATTTTGAACAAAAAAAAGAGTTTTTCTGTACAATTCCATTTGTAAAGTGTGTTTGATTTGATCGTGTGCATTCATAACACAAGTTTTTGTTTGGATTTGTAAATCATTTTTAGTAAATTTGAAGTAATTTTTTAGAATTTCAAGGTCATTAATAGTTTTTTTTAACATATTTGTTTAATTAAAGTCTGGGCCCTGAGTATAATATTGGTACTATTTATTATAAAACGTCTAAGTATTTGAGTAAACTCTTAATACTCAACTAGGCCTGTAACCCGAAAAGGAGAACTCAAGTATTTAAACACAAACATTTTGATATTTAGTTTACACTTATGTTATATAGCCTAATAATATTTATATCTATTGGTTTAAATTAAAATAATAATATAATCTTTATTTATCCCAGTTATGCCAAGGATTGCTAATAATAGTGTTTGTGTAAACGAATTCATAAGCAGCTGTTATTACACGTCGTCTCACCTATTCATAGCACACACTATCACGGTGCTAGTTCATGTTGCTGCAAACTATACAAATAAAAGCTTCAACGTCTGATCAGTGATTAAAATTCTCATGTTGTGTAGCGAGGAGTGTCATAGGAGTGGGCTATGGTCATTTCCCCTCTTGAAATTTTGTATGCAAAAGATGAANTTTCCCCTCTTGAAATTTTGTATGCAAAAGATGAATATATATATATATATATATATATATATATATATATATATATACACACACACACACACACACACACAGCTCTAATGCAACTATGCAACTAGTGGCCGCTTCCATGATAGCCATTGATATTCAAAACTATACTATAATTAGTATCCATTATCATGGTAATTTTTAATTTATACAGCTCTACTGTGGCCATTTACATGGTAGCCATTTATTTGGTAATATGGTAACCATTATTATACGCTTCGTTTACCCTACAAGGTAGGAAGCTTAATTTGCATTGTTCCACTATTGTGTGGCAGGGCTGTCCATATTTATTTCATCCGAGGTCCACATTAAAATCAAGATTAATCCGAGGGCCTCCCGCATCAAGAATATAAATACAGTGCAGATTTGAAAATATATGAAGAATACGACCACCGATAAGTTTATCAAACACTTTTAAAGTTTCGTAATAAAGAAAAGTTATGTTGCTTGTAAAAGTTATTATTGACACACTATGCAAGATAAAATATTAATAAATTTATTATTATTATTTCAGTTTAATATGAGCACTGTGGTTGTTCGTTTTCCTTAACTAAAGTCACATCAATATCGATGCTTGTGATTGCCATTCACAGTTAATATGAAAGTAGTTTCTCAGTCAATGATCATAGGTATCTAGATTTTATGAATTTCATTGTTGAGAAAGTTATTTCACAAAGATATGTGTTCCTGAGCAATGAGCACCTCTTAAGTTCAAAGTCCCTAAATTTTGGATAGCGTGCGCTCTCTTGGTGATAATTTTAAAAAAAATCTTCCTTTTCGATTCTGCCAGTATAAAAAAGGGTATAATTGTAAGTGGCACATTTCCAGTTGAAGGACAGATCCTACGTTTTCAATGTTAAGAATGCTAGATTTACGCTTGAGTCTTGGGACGAGAGTTTAATTTTTTCGCGGGTGAAAATCAAAAGCCGTAACCCACAGTGGGGCTGCACAAAATTGTTTCGTGGGCTTCGTGTTGGACAGCCCTGGACTGTAGCGTTTAAGATAGGATAATGGTAGAGTCCATCAAGACTGCTATCATTCTGGGCAAACGAAGTGTGCATATATAGTGCAATAATTAGCACGTAACATGATAACCGTTGCCACAGACAAACCTTGTATAATTTAGTCATGTTTAGAAGTGCCTTTATTTTGCTTTAAATATTTTCCAAGCGCATACATATTTTCTTTACTGATGTATTCTTATGTTTAATATAACTATTACCCGCCTCGGTGGCGTAGTTGGTTAACGCGCTAGTCGTGTTGTGCTCAACTTCTGAGGACGGGGAGATCGAGGTTCGAATCTTAATCGGGTGAACTGGGGTGGTTTTTCCTAAAATGGTTTTCCACTCTCCCTCCACGCAAATGCGGGTTCACTTCCTCTAATTAAACCTTCCCAATTCCTAATCCATTAGAGTTATTAGTACTTAAAGCGTTTAGCCCGAACGGGTAGTAAGACGTGGTGCTAAATATTATTATTATTATTAATATAACTATTCAAAATAATTGACTTGATGTGATTGGGGCAAGTTTAACCATTTTTAAATTTGCTAAATCTGACTCATCACATGAATGATTTGAATAAAATTTGTTCAACGAACCATCTTCTAATTTTTACACACCAGGAATTCTACAATATAATACGCTATTTCTTACTACTTTTGGAGCATTCATATTTTGTCATCTTATATTTTAATACTAAGTGACCTGCTTCAGTGGCTACATGGTCTAAAGTGCTACGCTCACGGCAGATTAGACTGCTGATGACGGGAAGATCAAGGTTTGACCCTCGGTAGGGTGTAATGAGGATAGATTTTCCAAAATATATTTCCACTCAAATGCGGGTACACTTCCTCAAAATATAATATTCCTCATATTTAATGCATTATCGTAATTAGTATTACATAGGCGTATAGCCCAAATGGCTAGTAAGACGCGATGCTAAAAAATATATATATTTGGCACTACTTCCAGATTGGGCTATATGAGACACGCACTAAATAATATAAGAACCGAATATTATGATAGTAGATTCTAAGGAAATCCATAATTATTCACCAAGAGGAAAGAATGAAAGCAAATAGTTAAAATAAAAACTCCCAGGGCACATGGTTGGAATTCGATCTCCAGTGTATCAAGTCGAAAACAATAAATTATTATGCTTCGTAAACTTTATGCATCTAATAATGCTATTTCTTGATTCTAAAATCTAATAGAAACTCATTTCTAATTTTAGAGAACAACAACCTCTATAATTGGATTGAACAAAGAGCACTTAATACAACACAATTATTTGGATTCAGCAATGTTAACCACATCTACATGGGAAAGAAGTGTGGAAATGATCAAAGAAAAAGGATGCAAAATAAGATTAGAGATTAATCAGGTATGTATTTGTCATATATTTAAAAAATAATATTATATTCCATATATTTAACATTTAAACTTATCCATAAATTTGATAGATGTTAACTAAAACTTTAAGGCTACATATATAATATATAAAACTTGATTTTATTTACTCAAATATTAGTTTATTAAAATTAACCGGGCATCCGTGCCAGTATTAATGCATTTGTGAAATACTATAATACTAAAGCTTTACTTATTTAGTAGATCAGTGCACAAAGTATAGCATATACTACGTGATTAGTGGTGCGTAAACACAAATATGGTTCCATTATCATTGCTCAAACATATTCGGCCCAAGGTCAATTCAAATATCTAGATATATAACAATCATTTTTGGTTGTTGAATTGTAAATAATTATGAATTAATAAAACAATTACACAATAACAAGGGCATAATCCAAAGATTTCTGATACTAGATGCTTTGGTTACCATACCCACTGGGTTATCCCTGATAACTTATAGTTTATAATTTAATAAATCAGCACTAAAATTCAAAATTATTTTAGTGTTCTTAAGAACGAGTTTTGTGAAAGTTATTTTTCTATAACCATACATGGTGTCATACAGGTCACATAGGGGATTCAATGGCTTATGATGAACAATTATTCAAAATAGTTCAATCAATGTCTGAGTGTACAGTAAATAAATAAGTTTTCCAATGATTTAGTTGGTAATATAACTAATAGCTCACATAAGATTACGTAGAGTTAAGCTTTAAATAAATTAAAGAAAAATAACTTTTATAAGGGAGTTAATTTGTTTATCTCAATTTCTTTTGGTGTAAATTTCAACCCTATTGCTGTTTTGAAGTAAATTCCATCCAGAATGATAAGCTCCTATGTAAATTCCATCCCATAATTATAATGGTGTTATGTAAATTATTGCGTCCCTCCCCAATCCTTCTTTAGATAAAGGATAGTGAATATAATCAATCAGAGTAAATTAAATATGATAATGAAAACAATGTATTTACATTTCCAACATTTATTTCAACATGACCACATTTTTGACTCGCGTATAGAGGTAAAACCTACAAAAAATACTAATTTCAATAACGCAGTGCAGAAACGATTCTTAGTCTTGTTTGTATAATTTTTTTATGAATGTTTGATTCTTCATTATGATTTGTTTATATAAACTTCAATTTCCTGAAAAAATGTATAAACGAACAGAGGTTACAAATTTAATTTAAAAATTTAAAAACTCTACATAATGTAACTATTTATTTTCCTCTTAGAACATGTCACCGAGAAAATTACATAGGTAAGAATTTAGACGAAACCTCTGGCAAAATCAAACATCAATATTTCTCTATATTATAGGCCTACTCAATCATTTTATCAGTCTAGAAATTCTCTTTTGCCAATTTTGCATTTAATTTCTTTGGGAATTTTATAAAAGTTTATAGAATTAATTATCTTCATTAAATAGTTTGATTTTTTTGTTTCTTATCTTATTTGTTTACATGTGACAACATTTTAGTAAGGACACAGAAACAATATTGGGAAAACAACTTCATCAATAGCGGAATTTTCGGGTCTACAAAGTAAGAACATGTTTTAGATAAACGGAGTTGGGTTAAAATAAAATTAAAATGTTTTCAAACGACAATAATTTAATACGGAATGGTTTACACCACCTTTGATAGTGACGTGATGGAATTTACACAGGACTTGGGGTCATACAAATTTGGGATAGAATTTACATCAAATCATTTGTTTAAAACCAAATACTTAAACGACTATCTCCAAATATATTGCAATAGCTGTGATATTTGTGTTAAGTATTAAAAATAAGCTGTAAATCTTTAATATTTTTTAAAAGATAAATCACAATATCACTGACCATTTGGTAAAATATCAGTTCGTCCGTGAATAAATGCTGGAATGCAATATGACATATTCACTTCTATAGGTAGCATCATCCTCAATGTAATTATGTACTTCTTTTTATAAATACAGAGTAATCTATTTATTAGAATAATCCTAAAAACATCATCAATGGATTTAAAAAATAACCATGGATGTGGTTGTAGATAGAGATGGGAAAAACAGTGATTTTACGATATCAGTGAATACAGTGACTGTGATTTTAAAATATTGGTGATTTATACCAGTGATTTTTCACTGTTAGTATTTAGCTGCTCTCCGAGTAGGCGCGTACAATCGAGTATCGATTATGGAGTATGGAGTATTTCTGAGTACTAGGTATTTACTCGAATAATCCCATGCCATTCGGTTGCCGGTTGGAACTTGAAAGGAGAACTAATTACTTGGAAGTTTGGCGGCTTGCAATGGAATTCGATACTTAAAGACTTAACATAAGCTCTTTCTGTCGGCACTGACATTGACATTATTGACATACAGCTACCTAATCTCCGGGTTTCGTGTTGCCTGACTAATGTACAGTCAATACAAAAGTATGCGTTTTAAGAAGTTTAATACAATTGAAAAATAGAGAAATAAAATATGTTATTTAGTATTTAATAGTGAAATGTTATGTAATTTGTGTTATGTGATTTTTTTCGTAGCCTACTTTTAAAAAGAATCCGAAATGTGATTTGCTTAGTAAGCTTGCTTTTGAATTTTGCTCTTAACAACAAAGTCATTTTTACGTAGCAATCTTATACTGTTTTTGATAAATGAGCTCTAAGAGATCAAGTGTTTTAAATAGAAATAACACGTAAAACATGCCAGTCAATAAGGTCGATTCTCAATTAGTTGGTAGAAAATAAAAAATAAAAGAATAACAAAGGCCGTGAAGTGAGTATTTTTATTCGAGTGTCTAGAAAAAGAAGCAATACTAGCTCCGTAGCTCGAGTATTGCGAGTATTGCGAGTATGCGAGTATCTCCGATCACTGATATCTCAATCACCGATACTTTTGAGATCGAGTAACTAAATCACAGTCAGTGATATATCGCCCATCTCTAGTTGTAGATTAATATACTACATAAGCACTATTAATAAAATATAATATATCTATGTCCTCTATGGTGCAATAAATAATATTCAACTTGAATTATGTGAAATTAATATAATGTAAGTCTTAAATAGCGTCATAACCTTTAAACTTTCCTAAAGAATTGACTGAGCCTTTACTGAGGTCAGCTATTCTTCTAATAGGAGAAAAGATCCTTCAAATATGTAAAGTACGCTTCTTTTTTGCACGATTCTGACACCTAAGTGGAATTTTATTTTCTCTTGCATACTAGTGTGTGAATATTTGTATATCCTAATAGCCAGAAAATGAGAGAGAAAAAATAAGACAAACATGCCAAGCAGACTTGGTTAAGAAAAATGATAAACAAATTCATAAACCCTTACAAAAATATATAGCTTTCACTTATTTCTACCCATACGTTTTAATTAATCATTATAAATAATATAAAATACGTTTGTTTAGGTTAAAAAGGTAGCCTGGATCTTATACAAACAAGTGTGCGAACAAATGTCAGTTCCTGTCGCTCTGACAGAAGATAATTTGGAACAACAGCTTTTGGCAATCAAACACTTTCTGCTCCAGATGACTACAATTGTTTATATTGCCCAAAAACGTGCGAAGAGCTACATAGAAAGCAAGCAAATAAAAATGATTTAAATTTATTATTAGGTTTTTTATTATCTTAAAGAAATGTTTCACAATTATTTATGCCAATATTACAAAAATGTTATTGTCTTCTCGTGTTCTTACCTTTATAACTACCCCTCATCAATCTTTATAACGTTGCTAAATAAGTCAGCACGATGAGACATTTTGATTCCTGTTCACTTCTTTCAAAATAATATGACAAAAGTTATTTTTGATCAGGATAGAGCTTTGACCGTTCAAAGTAGTGTCACCTATATGCTTATTAGCATAATTTCTTATATTTGACACGATAATTTATTCATAGGAAGACAGTAGGCTACCATACTCTTGGAATCGTGTATGATTTTGTGGTATCGTACGATCTCAAGTGGTGACCACAGAACAAAAAATCAATAAAATTATTCACGTCACATCTTTACACTCTACTCTATGAGTGCCACTACCAAATTCATAATTTAGAATTATAATAGCACACGCCTTCTTCTAAGGGAAGTAGGGAGAGAGAATGATTTGGAAATGTTCTTTTGTAAATACACTTTGTCATATTTGTCTATATAAATGTCAGTAAGAACCATTTAGGTAATATGTCATTTAAAAAAAATAAAGGCCTCTCATATTTTAAGGTGGAAATGTAGGAGCGCGAGAAAAGGCCACTGTTTTTGCAGATTTTATAGTATTTATTTTTGCCAATATAAATAAAATATTCCGTCAGTACAAACATAGAGTTTAATTTTCTTTGCATGATATCAACGGTTGTTGAATATCTTTCATGAGAATAGCGTCATTAGATGAACGACTTTTAAATAGTGAGAAAAATTTATCATTAAATTCCAGGCCACCCTTGACAGATATTTAAGAACTGTTGATATCACCATGTGATGAAAATTAAACTCTTTGTTTCTACTGGAGTAATATTATATTTATTTTGGTCACACATTTTTTTAAATAAAAAAACTACAAATAAACCTTTTATCGCGCTCCCTACATCTCCACCTTAGTGGCAATTTAATTTTCTACAAACGGCAGCAAAAAGCCAACTCCAAGCCGGTGGTGGCTGTGGCTCAATGATAACACTGAAATACAATGAATTCACGCGTCAATTACAGATTCTGCCTTAAGCTATGAGTGGAAAATGACCCAGATCACGAGACAATTCTTTGATAGCTTAAGGTGGAGCATTGACGCGCTAAGTCAAAGGTCCCGGGTCCGATTCTCTTATCGGGGTATGATTTTTTAATTAAATTTAGTTTATTTAACAAAGTTATTTCCACCTTCAAACTTATTTTGCAACTGAGAAGCTCTAAACCTTAAATATATGATTAAAAAATCAGGTATAATGTATTTAATTAAAAACAATTAAATAACTTATAGGTAGAAAAATCCTTAAGTATTAATATAAAATAAGAAAGTAAAATAAGATATTTACGTACATTATAAAAAATAGCATAATAGAGTAACATATTTTTAATTTATGTTTTTAATGAATATAAAATATAAGAATATGAGTACAGGCCATAGAAAATGGTGAATAGTTTAAAATTTTCTTATTAAATGTATTCATATCTTGTGTTCAGATGTCCTTACGGATCTGTGTCTATTAGTATACATTATACACTGGATTTATTTGGTTTTTGAAAATTTATTCCAGTCTCAATTTTTATTTGTTTACTGAAAGACAAAGGAAATAATTGAAATAAACCACATTTTACATTTAAAAGCCATTTATTATTGCACTGAGAATTCCCTTCACATGTTTGTTTCATAACTGATTTACATATTCGAATAGGGCCTTTATTGCACTCACGTTCTATCTCCAGGAAAATCTAGAATAAAAAAATCAGAGCTACAGTATAGTAACCGCTTTATCAAATTAATCGAACAAAATTATTAATATAAATATATTGTTTGAAGGATATTAATATAATAAGACATTATGATATTAAAATTTACACTTACCTATATTCTCTTCTCCCGGCGTACGTTCTTCCGTATCTGAAGAATCTAACCGACTAGTGAGGGATATTTGTTTGGACAACTTCTAAAACAATAAAATAATACTAGTACCAAATGATTCAACAACACATGTTATTCCTTGAGCACTAATCCAAAGTCTCAAAAAATTTAGAGTATTCTGGTCTAAAGTGAACTTGGATGGACTATCACAGTATCTTCAATACATAAATTAAACATAAAATCACTGTATTTACAACCATTAGCAATTACTTGGTAAATAATATACTCCTTACTTCTGCTATGTCTCAATCACATTTTTTATTTTAATGATAAATAATTCCATAAGCGTGCGCAGGGTGTGGCTGATGGCGGTGCCGGTTAGTTGATGAAATCCCTGCCTCTTCCCCCCACCTCCTTCTTAATATTTGGTCTTTTTTCAATAATTATAATTATTACAACAAATTAAAAAACTAGGAGGAATTAATATTTTATTTTAAAAGATTATTCTTAGAAAAACAAACCTTATAAATGCGATCCATCGGCCGGCCTAGAGACAGTATTTAAATACTACATTAAGGTGAGAGTGTATCGAATGCTAGCTAAGGGAAGTATTTTTGCAGTTTTTATAGTTTTTATAGTTTTTATATCAAAAACATTTGTTTTGGTCAAAATAAATAGTAGAAATATAGAGTTTAATTTTATTCACATGGTGATATCAATAACCATTGAATATCTGTCAATGGCGTCCTGGAATTTAAAGACATTCTTCATTTAAAAAGTTTGTCATATGATGCCGTTATGCTCATAACAAATATTCAACATCTGTTGATACCACCAAGTGAAGAAAATTAAGCTATCTTTCTACTGGAGCAATATTTTATTTATCATAGCAAAAAAAACATGTATTCCTGTTAGAACTGCAAAAACACAGCTCTTAGCTCGCGTCCCCTACATCGCTACCTTAGCTCCTACTTTTGGAATATCAAACGACGTGGCTTATAAAAAAAATTAGTTACTTTGTTATTATGTCACTCCAACTTTTCCTCTTGTTTTCCGTATTAGTGGGGGATTCCCCGGCACCCACGGTACCCACTCTGCGCATGCCCGTGAAAATGGTTTGCTGTAATTTGGGATATCCACAGCTTAAACATTTTTAAGGAATTGGAATGGATAAATTAAGGTTTAAGAAAATGTATTCACTTGGATAGTGTATAAGAACATCACAATATAAAAAAATAACAAAGTTGAAAATACATCTCAGTGCTGTATCAAAACCCTTCTAATCAGAACTGAACACACAAGTCAAACTCGCAAGTAGAGAGTTTGAATTGCCTTTAACTTTCAAGATTTTAACATAAAATAATAGATAAATAATAAAAATAAAACATAACTTACACTTTAAAATAATGTTATTTAAATAAATACTCATTATATGGCCAAGAAAAAATAATTTAAGTGGTTTGTTTCTATCTAACTAACTAACCAAAGGTTGTATTGTGAATTGCAGATGTTGACAACACAATGACATGAAATAAGAGTATAATGTTTTAAATAATTATTACTTGCTTCTAACATTTGTTTCGTTTAGTTTAACAGCCGCTATCTCCCTAATCTAAGTGATGATGAGATTTAAGAAAATCCACTAATAATCACCAGGAAAGGGATGAAAACACTTCTAAGGAAAAAAAATAATACATAATTTAACCAGACAAGGAATCTTTGGGTTCATTCATTTTTATTACATTGATACAACTAAATAATATAACAAGTTTTGGTAAAGGCAAAGAAAATTAATAAAAAACACATCTCCCTTTCAGAACAGTTTAGGACGTTATGTTGTTTTCAGGATTTACAAATGGAATCCACCCAGGCTTTTATACTGCGTAGACCACTTTATATGTCCACATAAGTAGAATAGGTAGATTTTTAATACAAATTTATTGTCGTTGATCTATTATCTTAAATTATTAGACTAAAATCTAATAACAGATTTATTTTAGTTAATTAGTTGACTTTGAGTGTTAAGTCACATTATTGGTGTGCTAAAAGTCTCTGGACAGCTATAAATATTGAATAAAAATTAAGTACTAAAATAACAACAAAACCACCAGTAGGTACTCTTTAAAAAATAAATATGGTTTTATTTTCACTTATAAAGCAAGTTATTTATTTATATATTAATAAGTTAACCATGCCCACCTGAGTGTGTTTCCGCCGTGGAGGCGACCTCTTGTTCCACAAGGCTTCAAGCTGATCAAAATGTTGAGATTGAGCCAGCGCAGCTTGTTCAGGCCCTATACCCTGCATATTTAGGAAGAGAGAGAGATAGAGAGAGAGTGGAAAACAAATAAAACCACTATAATTTTTAACGACGTTTCATATTTGAATCTATAAGACTAATATCAAAATGAGAGATTCTAGCTCAAAATTGTTTAAGACACCTTAATTGACATTGATTGTCTACTCCTTAAGGGTGGGGGATAATTTGATAATATCCCAAATGGGTTCTAGCTCACTCTCAATTTAAAGTGTACTGTGCATATATAATATGCGTATCTGGGCTACATCACTCGTATCCCGGTGTGTAGCAAGATTAACCAGTACTAATGTAGGTTGCCCAGGGGATGCCCGAATGTACTAATCGTATACATTCTTAAAACTGGCTTAAGCTTTATTATCCAAACCCTGGTGAGCGTTATGCTACTTCCCCTTTCGAGAAAATTACCCATGGTACCAGCCGGGAATCGAACCCGGGCCCCCTAGGCTTGTGGCTAGGTGCAATGACCACTATACCACGGGGATGATATTTTCCCGTATATGGGCTAAATCAACACTACACCAGATGGATTCTAGTAGGTAGTTTAGCACATAAGATGAGGGTACGGAGTGTTTGAATGTAAGAGTGTATGTGTGTGAATATGTGCGAAAGCAAAATATTGTATGGGAAACTGTGAGTGGGGTATGTGGATAGAGAGACGTCCCTTGGAGAAAGAATAAAGGACGTTCCTTGAAATTTAACTAGTTGGTGGATCTGAGAAAATAAGTAAAGTATTTTTCCTATCAAATAACTGTATGATCATTCTTGAGGAAGCAACAAAGTTAAAGATCTTGTTAAATAAAATAAAAACTGAAAAAAAACGAGTTTGGTGGCTTATGTAGGCTTACTGCCCTCCGCTTTCATCCAAACACATCTACCCAATATCAATGTGTAATTTTTAATTGTAATAAATACTAAACCAAGTTTCAAAATCATTAAAAGTTAGGGTGAGGTTGAAACTGATTGTGCCAGATTGTATTAGTCGGTTTTGTTTCAGAAAAGTAAAATCAATGGCGGCCTAGTAAGACTAGTGGCATACTGCGAATATAATAAACTTAGTGTTAAAGTAAATAATAAAATTATGAGAAACTTTAAAAGAGGTTTGTTGACTTCAATCACGCCCCCTTCTAGTGTTTTAAAAAATATATATGTCTCCATAAAAGTTGTCAATAATAAACGCCATCAAAGGATGATGACGACTAACACTTCCAAAGGATGCAACCTTATTAATAAACAATAAAGTATAATAAATATTTTTTAAATGATTGGCCCTCATGGTTGGGGCAACCTTCCCCGGGGTGGCCTTGCCTATACCTTACCAGGGTTAGAGCCGGGGCATTTGGTTTGGGGATTGGACCTTCCTCGTCCACATTTTGATCCCAGGTGTGTCCTTGCCCCTTAGGTTTGTGACCCACTCAGCCCAGTAAACATATTTACAGTCTATTAGAACGTTACGACATCGTGGTTGTTACATAATCGAAGCCGATTAGTTCCTATTCAGTGATGTCAAGGTCACCGTTTGGTTGACTTTTCTTAATGACCCTACATTATTTCCTTTCTCTCTCCTTCTTCCTCTCTCTTTATATTCGCTAAACGTCAACATCCCGCGTTCATGTGAAAATGAGTGACAAACAAACCAAATTAATACATATTATGTTCAAATGTCAACGTACAAAACGTTTCATTTAAATATATACAAACAACACGCTCAAAAACCAAAGTAGAATTCCATATGAATATCTTTAAAAAAAAATCCACATAAATAAATATCTTCCGTATATAAATAATCAGGTGGGCTACAATTATAGGTGAAAGTTTGCGCTGGCAAATTAAGATATAAAAAAGGGCAAGGAATATAACTGGACAACGTATTCACGGGACAGCTACCCAAAGGATGCATTGTGGGATTCGTATTCGATGCGGCGTTCAATGGAGGTGCTGCCAAGATCCTTTCAGTTTCCTAAAGTACGTCATCAATCATTTCTCGCTGTACGTGGACGGGGAACAAGTGCCACCAGAAATTTTTGCAGCTAGATTTCTTATACAATCATGTCATGTCTTACCACATACTGTTTTCGGAAACGGGTTAACATTTCATGAACGACATCACACAGGAACCCAACCCTAGGGCATAGCTATGTCATGTTCTTTGATCCCAAATCGAATCTAAGAATTTTATAATTTTATACTATTTATTGTTTTTTGCTATTGAAGACTTTATTGGGATTATGAGTTTTTTTTTAAATCAACGAAGGAGGGCGTGATTGAGTAAATAAGCCCACTTTTGTTTTTTAAGCCCCCATTTTTATTGTATAGGTCAACGAAAGTACGTTCTACTCAAGAGGTATTACTAATCAGAATAAAGTATATAAATAATATCTTCAAGCCCCTGTATGACTCTACCCCCTATCCCTACCCCACTAAAGTAAACTTCTGGTTGCACCACTGTAAAAACTATTAACTTTCTACGCCTCTGAAGTGAGAATATTTTTTTATAATTATTTTAATTTGTGTCTGATTGTATGTGTGTTAGAGAGAGCTTGATTAAGGGTGTGAGATTATGACAGCTAGTGTGTGAATAAAAGAGAGTATTTTTGAGTGAGTATGAGTGAGAGACTGAGAGAGTAACTGTGAGAGTAATTTTTTTGAACTACCTACTAACATAAATATATTAATGTATTATTGTAAGAAAGGATATATAGAAATAATTTCAATGTGTCTTACAGATGGAATAGATAGTCAAGCAGACTAACAATGTGGCCATTTCTGGCCATCTAATAACATTTATTATTAAAAATGTATTTCGTAGCCTACAGTTTAATACTTATCAAAACATAATACATAGAAAAAACACTTTATTATTCAGAGTACTTTCATAACGGTAAATTCAAAGATAATACGCTTGCCGCTTGACTAACCTGAGACCCCATATTTCCTTTACTTGGTATCTTCGATATTTCCTCCATACTGGCAGAAACTGAGAAACGTCGTTTGAGTCGTTCGTCAACAGCTGCCATCATGATGGAAGAAGTCAAGTGACCATATTTCTTTTGCCATGTGTACGTATCCAAAGACACTTCTTTTTTCAGCAGACGGCGCATAGGTCTCTTTGGAACTGATGGCCGCAAGTCTATTTTACAGAATATACAAATCTATATACCAGATTGACGTTTTAATATATTATCAAGATATTGCCTCTTCCCTAGTCCCATAAGTTTGATGAACCAATAAACCAGGTAGATTTTTTTCATACGGAAAAGCAGCAGTCTTAACTTGACTGATTACACTATGGTTTTATACTAGAATTTACATCATAATATTACCAAAAAAGAGAAGCTTGCTATATTTCAAGGTAAAATGAGGGTACATATTAAGTATATTTATATTATAATTTCAGCATTTGTATTATTTGGACTCCGCAGATTAATAATTAATGCTCGTGAGGCTCTATTGCCCTCATTGATTTAATAATCTTTCCTCTAGAATCCAGTTTTGTCATTAGGCCATCTTACCTAGAATTCATGATCCGTCATATTTTAAATATTCCATTGGATACAAATATTACAACAATGAACTCAACAACAGTAAATTAATTATAATATTAATGTATAACTTGAGAAAACCTGAAACATATATTCAATAACAACCATTTAAATAAAAAGTCAATAATTTTCTGGAATTTATAGAGTTAAGTGTGGATAAAGTAAAATTTATGTTAAGCAGACTAGCTGAAATTTTTATCTTCGATTTAAGGTGTCCTTCGTTTATCTTGTAAGATATTACCTGGCATTATTCCACTATGTTATATTTTAGACAGACTCATAATGCCATCAGTAAAGGTAAGGTTCACACTTCAGATAGCTTCTAGAGGTGTCTAATATTTTGATATTTTCCTAGCCTTCAGCAGTTATGGTGATATGTTGCCATAAAAACCACTCCAGATAGCTTCTATAGGTGTTTAATATATAGAAATTGTCCTAGCCTCCGGCAGTTGGGGGGTTATGTTGCTATTAAAAAACACTTCAGATAGCTTCTAGAGGTGTTTAATATTTTTAATTTTTCCTAGCCTTCGGCAGTTAAGGTGTTATGTTGCAAAAAATAAACTCTTCAGAGATCTTGTAGAGGTGTTTAATATTTAAAATTTGTCCTAGCCTCTGGCATTTAGGTGGCTATGGTGCCATAAAACACTTCAGATAACTTCTAGAACTGTGTATCATTTATTTATTTTTTGGGGATGTGCCCACCAACCCCCCCTAAAGTTATTGGCCGGCTACGGCCTTGCAGATAACTCTTTGTGGTGTGATGGAGGTGTAAACCATTGATGCAATTCTTTGTGAACACATCAGAAAATGGGATGTGTTAGCAACCCTATAGGCAATAACGGGGTATTGTAAGGTTAATAACTTGCCATCCAGGTATTAAATAATATTGTGAGAGTCGCCGCCAGTAACAATAGCTTCCTAAAAGATATTAAGGGGGGGTGGCTTCCTTCCCTTGTCTTGGACCGCGCTAAAGGTCCGGGGGACAGTTAGGTTCATCCATGTTGAATCTTCTGGACCAATGGGAGTATTTCTTCAATATTTAAAAAATAGTATCCGTTGAGTCACGTAAGAGACTAGAGATGGGAAAAACAGTGATTTTACGATATCAGTGAATACAGTGACTGTGATTTTAAAATATCGATGATTTATACCAGTGATTTTTCAGTGTGACCTGTATTCACAGTGTTTTGATGGACCGATATTTTTCACTTTCCAACCACGGTCAAATCTAGTATTTAGCTGCTGTCCGAGTAGGCGCGTACAATCGAGTATCGAGTATTTCTGAGTACTGGGTATTTACTCGAATAATCCCATGACATTCGGTTGTCGGTTGGAACTTGAAAGGAGAACTTATTAGTTGGAAGTTTGGCGGCTTGCAATGGAATTCGATACTTAAAGACTTAACATAAGCTCTTTCTGTCGGCACTCGGCACTGACATTGACATAATTGACATACAGCTAACTAATCTCCGGGTTTCGTGTTGCCTGACTAATGTACAGTCAATACAAAAGTATGCGTTTTAAGAAGTTTAATACAATTGAAAAATAGAGAAATAAAATATGTTATTTAGTATTTTATAGTGAAATGTTATGTAATTTG
>CABFVX010001898.1:60614-113653 GCA_902151425.1 Timema shepardi | reverse complement strand
CTTGCTTTTGAATTTTGCTCTTAACAACAAATGTTTTGTATTGAAAATGCATGTGAAGGAAACATTTAAACTATTAAAGTCATTTTTACGTAGCAATCTTATACTGTTTTTGATAAATGATATCTAAGAGATCAAGTGTTTTAAATAGAAATAACACGTAAAACATGCCAGTCAATAAGGTCGATTCTCAATTTGTTGGTAGAAAATAAAAAATAAAAGAATAACAAAGGCCGTGAAGCGAGTATTTATTCGAGTGTCTAGAAAAAGAAGCAATACTAGCTCCGTAGCTCGAGTATTGCGAGTATTGCGAGTAAGCGAGTATCTCCGATCACTGATATCTCAATCACCGATACTTTTGAGATCGAGTAACTGGGAGTATCAGTGATCAAATGGTATCGGGGAAAAAATCACAGTCGGTGATATATCGCCCATCTCTATAAGAGACTCAGTACTCTGGTCTCACCGGGCTACGGCCAAGGACGCTCCCAGGTGAACTCTGGGGTGTCACATTTTTGTGAACCTTTAAACGACCCCCTCGCGTTAGTCGCTCGGTTAGTCGCCGCGGCTATAATTATTATAATAAAAAATAATCAGGCGTGATAGCGCGTAGTAGTTATATTATATCACGACTAAGCAGGGATATTGTAAGTCACCTTAAATTGGTTGACGGCCACTCTCACACTAAATACTACGAGTGACGTGTATCAAGTGAATTGCTCAAAAATAAATTTAAATATATGATTTCTTTAATTAATTTAACCCACTATACGATCACTACCAAATTTTATATTGAAATAAGATAAACATTCATTCCGTGTATACTTCATTATATTTGCGAAGCCGTTACGGTCGTCTACAGGCTGGCCACGAAGTTGTGTTAGCCGAGGTTCGTTTATGCGCGTAGCACCATATAGCCAAGGAACTGTAACTTCTTCCCCAAGAGATATTTTAAAATATATTTCTTGGTCTAGGAGGAAATAGTGATATCATGTTTTGGACTGTATTTTAAAAACAGCAGAGATATTGAAATTCTTGTTGAAACTGACACAGTGTGACCACGTTGAGCTGAAATTACTTTAAATGGAAATCTTTATTCTCAGGGAGTGCGAGCAATTTGTATGGTCTGTGAGGCCATGCAGATACTACAGTGAAAATAATTTATTGAACAATGTGATAAAACTCTTTTCAAATATTGAACTTTGCAGTCACCGTTAAATGACGAACAACAGCTTTCCAAGTAAACAAAATTCACTCTCGAAAATCTGGGTGACATTTAAAATGACTTTGAAGAATTTAGACAAATTGGTATAAAACGTAGCAAGATATTTTGTTATTGGGACCAGTTTGTGTCCATATTTGTTCCTATACTCAGGGATTTTATTCGTGGTGATAGAGAAAATAATTGGGATTTACATGTATACAGCCTAATATAATCTTTACCACTATTATTTTCACTCGATAGAATTAATTATGCATGATGGTGTACTATATGTCACAATGATTGCATTCTGTAACATAAGCTTATTCTTTGGTATGTAAAGCTTCTTAATATAGTTTTAATGGAATTAAAGTTTGTTTAAATAAACGGGGGGGGGAGGGGGGGAGGGGGGAATACAAAAACAAAGCTAATTTTGAATTATACACAATTTACGCCACTTTCGATGGTTTCAGAAGAATAAATATAACATTTAAACATATTTATAACATATATGCCATTTAAAATGCCATATCACACCTCCATATATAGCACAGATTGAATTTAAATTATTTTCTTTAAATAATACAAGATGGTGGCCATATCAAAAAATTAACTATGAGATATACCATGTGACCAATTTTTTCCCCATCTTTGTGGTTTGTGTAAATTGTCTAAAAAAAGAAACCCTTTGCATCTCGAAAATCCAACAGTATTTTCTCAGCTCTCACACTAATGGGAAAAACCAGAATATTTATTTTGACCACAATAATTAATTTAGTTCAGCATTCAACGAAAAAAATCAACATAATATTATATTCAAATATCGTTTTCCAATGTACAAATATACGCCCCTCATTCAATTTAATCATCAACACATACAATTTTAAGTACTTTTTACACTTAATGCTATGTAGAATTAAAAAGAAAATCCGATTTTTCTCTGTAATTCGAGTTTTCGATAGATTGAAATCGTTAAACTCAAATTATCGATATTCTGCTGTGTAAGCATTATATTAATCTATAAACAAAAATTTGGAAAATGTTATGGACATTTTTGAATTCATAATATAAACAATAATATTTTATTTGATTGCTTTAAATAGATGCGAAACATACCTTCAATTTCTTTGGTGGGTGCTACGTATGTTGGCATCTTTACGTAAGTCGCTGTTGTGTTGTGAAGGCATACAATGGGTAAACATTTATTTTCCAGAAGAAGTACAGTGATACGTGATGCATCTGTTGACATTTCTAAATTTAGAATTGGAATTTGGAGCTGAATGGACGAGATCACCTGACCTCGCTTTGTGTCCCATACTATGATACTTTTATCTTCTGAACCTGCAATTATAATAATAATATTTAGGGTTATAATCATCATAGTAACAAGAATTTTGTCAAGTTATCGAATACTAATTATTTTGTCTTGGGAATGATTCGTAACTGTGTATAAATCGTATGGAAAATAATATCGAAATAATCTAGTTTTACAAAGTTCTAAGGCTACAATGAAGAGGTACAATATTCATGACATAATTATTCAACACAAATCATTATCAATACATTGAACTAGCTAATCTTTTCACGATGATTTAACAAGCGTTTAAAATTTGATATTTATTTTACTAATGATTTTCATATGTTCAATGTGTTTATAAATAAACAATAAATTCCGATTTTTCAAATATACTAATGATGGATGAGAATTTATCGTGTCCAGGGCGAGCACTTAACTGTACCCAGTCCTATTTATTCTTAAATGAAATTCACAGATAATACATTAAGAGCCATTTTTTTTAAAAATAATTCTATCACCCGAAATATAAAATTTTTGTTTGTGAATAATATGAATGGATCAATGGGTCCAGACAAAGAGGAGAGAGTCTTCTGTAAAATTTTGTAGTCTAAGTAAAAGTGAGGACCAGTACTGTCACTATTCAAGAGAACTCTTCTGTAGCAGAAGACGAACAAAAGATTGACACAATTTAATTAAGAACTTCCAGGAGTAAGAGAGGAAATGAATTTGAGCTGGTCTTGACAATTGGCATCGGGGGATGGGAAGGGGGGAGGGGGGGATGAGTGAGATATGATATAAACATATACATATACATAGAGAGCAGTAAATCAATAAATAAGTAATAGTTCCATCCACATAAAACCAAGCATAAAAAGTATGCTATGTGCACCCAGTTCTATTCCATTAAATGAAAAAAATTCTAATCTAAATTATATAGTACAATTTACCTACCTAAAACCAATGGTAGTCTATTTCATGTGTATGAGCCAGTTTTTACTAATTTATATTTTCTTAAAATTGCCATTTAATTATTCTGAGGATTCTTTCCTGACCAAGAGTAATAAGGAGACAAGCTCTGAATCATTGCCCCTTAAGGTATCTGACATTGACTACTTGTAATCTCAGTATCAACCAACATATGAATAGTTTTTAGATCAACCTTTTCTGGAATTTTCAAGTAGCCTACCAATAACTCAAATGTGGTAAATAGACCGTAAAATAAATATGTACAAGCTCACCTGAGACCGCCAAACTGCCATCACCAGCCACCTTCACACAGGTAATGTATCCAAGATGACCACGAAGGACGTGCATGTCATTGCCGGTGTTGATGTCCCAAACAATGAGATTAGAGTCCCTGGATCCAGAAACTACTAGGCATTTGTTTAATATGGCAACAGCTACACACGTGACATGGTCTGTGTGACCCACCAAAACCTGAGAACCAAACTAGCAATATAAAACCAGAGATGACACTATTGGAGATAAGTATCCCCCTCATGACCATGTTCTTATCTGAAAATGATTTAACCATTACAATAAGGTTTTTTTAAGAATGTTTTATATTACAAAAAACGTGTCGGTAGAGTGACTTATGTTTCACTTGGAGGATTTTTTTAAATTTAATTTATCCTGTAAAGTAGTAAAAAATATAATAATTGGCAAGGCAATGTAGACCTATGGGCTTTCCAGCCTCATACAAACTTTTTGATATATTAAGTCAGTTAGAATTCAGATAATATAAACAAGTTTAACAAAACTTTCACTTAGTGAATTAAGCTTTGGTTAGGTTGAAGTTCAAACTAACATTTTGGTTCTACTTTCCAATCACACAAATTATATTAAACTTTTAAGTGAATAATATTTAAAAACTTTTTATATTTGGTTAAAACAAAATACCATATTTGTGGTTTATTTAGCAGGGTCAGTTGTACGGCACTACATTGTACTGTACAAGAATATACTTTAAAAATCCAAATATAAAATACCTAAATATATAAGTTGAACCTATTAGTGTGAAAATGATTATATTAAAATAGAAACACTTTTAATACTTGGATTGCTTATAATAATATAATTTAAAACTGATATTTTAACTATTTTGAATCAATGTTTGTTGATAAGAAATAGTTTAAAGGATGTATTTGTATATCTTCTTTCTAATTGCTAAAACTTTGAATTCATTATATATATTCCATAAAATAATTTGAAACTTGTTATAAGATAAGTTCAATCTTAACTATTTTTAATAGACTTTTTGGCTATTTTTTTTTCAAGTTATTGATAACTTTTTGGATAGAATATACTTGGCTGTCTGTAATAAACTTTGGATTTAATAAACATCTGTGTTGCATTTGATATTTTATCTTCTACTTTTGATCCCATTCTCCTCGATGAATCTGTTAAGTGGTGATCTGTTGAGGCTTAAAAGTTTACACACACTAACGTGGTGTATGTTACATTTGCCGAATTCATGAAACCTTCTAGACCTAATAGACGTGTTCAGACAAGAAGCGAATAGTCGGCCAACCTTTCGGTGCAGGTAGCTATCAGGAGCTGCCTATAGAGTTCGTCTGGTGATCATGTAATTCCTTTTCTAGAATGCGCAATAAATAGTGTAACTAAAAAACCTATTAGAATTATGAAGTTACATGGTGACACATCTTTCATTTATTACGTAAAAATGAATGTGGATATTTTATTACATATATTTTTTTCCCTCAATCACTTAACTTTATCCTATTGAAGTTCCTAGATAAAATAAATTTACCATCTTTATGATCATCTTCATACATTACTGCTGACCAAAGTAACACTTCAGATGTTATATGTGTTATATATTGACATTTCATTAAGAAATGATTCATTTTGAGTGGGTGATCGTGATTACCCTTGATAACACCACTTTGAACACCGCCATCACCACCACCACTGCCAGAGTATGAGTAGCAGTTTTACCACCATCTAGTTAGTGTTAGAAAGTCTTAACTTTTGATGAGTTTCAATGTTGGTGTGGCATCATTAGAACGGATTGCAAATCCCGATAGAAATACCATGTGGATAATATTGGCAACTTAAGTTATAATATATTGGTGCATTTACTTTATGTTATTAAGAACATTCTTTTATTGTCACCAAGTCACACTACCAATTTGGGCTATACGCATATGCACTAATTAAGCTAATACGTTAGTGCTGAAGAAGATTGCACTTAGAGGAAGTGTACTAGCATTTGCATGAAAGAAGAGTGAAAAACCATTTATTTAAAAAAAAATTGTAAACTCGACTGGAAATCGAGCCCCAATGTCCCCGCCATCTGAATTCCAAACCATTCGGAGCAGGATATTGAGAATGAATCGAATTAGTGACTTGAAAATTTGTTAAGGCATATATTTAAATACAATGGTTATTTGGACGAAGTTATCACCACATTGTTTAAAATTACATGTTTTTTATCTATTAAATTCTTTTCCATACCAGCTTAAATATTTCATTCCCTAGCTGACACAATTCTGGAATCTCTGCCTTGTCTATATACATTTATTTATATCCTGGCAGTTTGGAATTATTTAGGCCTACGTGTCAAAATACCGCAGAATTTTTAATTTATATAAATTGTGTATTGCTTACCTGAGCTAGCTTTCCTCCATCCACTTGCCAAACTTTTAGTGACATATCTCTAGAGCCCGTTATTAGATGTTGTGAATCCATAGTGAGGACAAAACAAGTCACTTCTTCGCTGTGAGAAACTGTGTGTCGCACTTCCTCGCGGCTCACGGAACAGATGCGAAGACTGTAAAAATATGATATATCGTATTACTACTTTATATATGAACATTTTTACTACGCATTCTTCTCTAATATCTATTCGTATTATAATAAGATTTGATTGTATTATATCTATTGGGAAATGTATGAGGAGATTAAAATATACTTTTGGGTATTTTTGCGGAGGGGTACAATAATGGAAAACTCTCATTTGATATATTATTTATAAATGCACCGCAGTTGGTATAGTTTTAAGAATAACGATTCAAAATTACACACTAATAAGTCCTATCAATATAAAATTATTATTAAATGTAGGGCATACATATCTTGGCCTTTGCATGGATCATAAATCTATTTGATTCAAAACTGGTATATAGATATGGGAATAAACATTTGTTTCATATGATAACGTCAGAAGTTACAGAACAATGCTCATTCACCTTTGTGTCCAGCTGACATTATATCAATCAATATCATGAAACTATATCTCAGGCTATCTCCATAATAACTTCGTTCACAAAATCTCCTTCCAGAAAGCTGGAAACAGCATCCTTCGATACTCTTTTATGCCCGATTTATTGCCGATATTCAAGGCAACCAGTTTTTACTAAGCTACAATATACTTTGGGTAAACCGTTTACAATGGTCTCTCTCTCTCTCTCTCTCTATATATATATATATATATATCTTCATAACTTTAAGCATTATTTATCTATTCTTTAAGCTAACGAAAGGCAATGGAAATGGGTTTCCTGGCCTTTGATAGTGGTTGTGCAAAGGTACTAATTATATTGTCAACCGAGGAAAACTTTGGCAGGCCTACTAGGAATAATTATCGGTTCAAATAATTATTCAATCGTGACACGGAATATTAAATTCCTTCACCTTCTCGCTACCAATACAATGGTATGTCACTATAGCCGCTTCAGTGGCTGAAGCGAACATCACTCTCGTGTTAAGCCGATTCTACACTAGTGGTTAAAACGCCGCGGTTTTGCCGCTAGCTTACGCCCCCAAAATCTTGAATCTACACATGAATGTCAAAACGCGACTGTTAAACAGCTATCAAAACGCTATAAAAACGCTACTGATTCTACACTATTGATTTAAATGCCGCGGTTGTTGCTTTCACTTGTGCAGAATGGTTTAAAAATGGACATTGCAATGTGGGACTTAATTTTTGGAGGAAACTCGTCAAAAGAGACGTTGATGGACTCACCCCATATTATCGAACTGTCTATCAACAGGACAGTTTCATATTATGTTTATGAATCACAGAATGTACCCAGAGAAGCTATTTTTGTACTATAGAATGTCTGTGGTTTCATTTAATGAACTATTTGGTTTAGTGAATGAAAATATTGCCAAACGTGATACCATCTCGAGGAAAAGTATTTATTACTCCTGCTGAAAGATTGGTTGTGACATTAAGGCAAGAAAACTTATTTTCTAACTTGATAACAAGGATTTAGTTCAAAGGCTCGGTTGCTAGCGTTTTAACCGCTAGTGTAGAATCGGCCTTATACTGGCCTGCTGATGATGGGGAGATCGGGTTTTGAATCCCTGTAGGGTCTACTGAGGGTGTTTTTTTCAAAATAGTTTCCCACTCTCCTTTCACGCAAATGCATATAGATTAAATTTAAAATGCTTCCTTCCTCATTCCTACACCATTAGAGAAATTATCATATGTGCGTATAACCTTAACAGGTAGTAAGACGCGGCGATTAAAAAAAATCACTATCATTGTAAAGCAGAATGCTTCAGAATGGTTTCTAAATTTTAATTTTTAGTTTTGCTAGATAGTTTATTTATTTAATACAACACTGTCGATGGCCAAATTACCACTACACTAAGTAACTAATATGCTAATGATTTATAGTTTAGAAAATTAGTAACTATCTTATAAATTGATATAACCGTGTTTTATTAACTTATAATGTCACTAAATTTGTCCAAACCTGTTATCCCCACTTCCGCAAACCAAGAATTTCATGTTGTTTGTGATTGCGAGACAAAAACTTGGGCCAGACCATGACTGAAGAATGGAAGCATTGTCTGCTAACCAAATGGCAAGCCCTCCTTGTCTGTCTGATGATACAACCCGGCGACTGTCAATCATTACTTCCACAGCCGTCAAGGTGTCCGTGTGGCCCTGACACAAAACCAATAAACAAGTATTATCTAATTCATTTGATCTATTTTCGTTAGTCTGTGCTCTTTTTTATTGCCCTACCTCAAGTCCATAAGAGATAAAAACTGCATAATGCACGTGATATATATCTGAAGGGAATGTGAAGAAATCGGCCCGAGCAATTATCTGGTGTAAGGATAAATTATTACAAATTAATGTGACCAACATTAGAATTCTACCTATCTATTAGGACAGAAATGTTCCCATTAGGAACATGATCGATTTTGTCGGTTCTTTTATGAATGTCTAAGTCTTTAACCTACCTTAAACGTGGAAACTACAAGGCCAAGTGTTAGTCCCCATACTCTGGCAGTCTTATCTTCAGATCCCGACACAGCAAATAACCCATTCGGCGCAAATGCGACGCATGTTACAGAGGCATAATGCCCTTCTAACGTTGAATACAACTCATGTGTGTTGAGTTGCCATATATTGACCAGACTGTCAATTCCCCCTGGAAAAATGCAATTATTTAGTTTTAGTATATTTTCTTATAACTAAACTCTACTAAAAATTGTAATAGAAAGTGTGCATAGCATAACCTATTTTAAAAGGCCTCTTGGTTTAGTAGTTAGAGGCCCTTGCTGCTCACTAAGAGGTCCCGGATTCGATTCCCGGCTGGCAGCGGGGGATTTTTTTTTAAAGGGAATAATTCCCATGGTCACCAAGGTTTGGTTAGTTAGACTTAATTTAGGTTTGAGGTCTTCTTTGGCTTTACCCCGTCATATTTACCACCATCATTCCCTCACCTCATTGGGACATGGGAAGAGCCTCCACAAAAAGAATGTACGATTAGTACATTCGAACGTATCCTGGACAGTGATACATCAATAATGTCTAATCTTTCCACAAATTGGGCTACATATTGATGTAGCACGGACACGCCATTATTATCATTATTATTACATCTTTTAATTGCTGTGTTTAGGAAAATTATTTGTTTTTCATCAAAAATATCAACCATTTAAGGACCTAAATATGTGGATAGTGAGCCGAGATTTTGCGTTTTCGACTGTCACGTGCCTTTTTTTCTTCGCTGTGTTCATGACTTTTCCCTTGGTCTTTGAAGATGGAGCTACGGGATTATTGTCTCGAGCGTGAATCGATCCTTGACCTTCAAGTGGAATGTCTTGTAGAGTGAGTGGAGAAAAACGCTCGTGGAACACGGTTAAAAGCCTTGCTTCCGAACCAGCGCAAAGGAGAACTTATGTTTGCACGTCGATAGAATACGCGTCGTAGTGTTGGGTTCGTTGACGACCCAGGTTATAAATCCAGTTGGAAAATTAGTTGGTTGGAGTGTGACCCAACACAATCTGGAGAGTGTCTTGTTTCTATAATGTATGCAATCACTCTAGCGTCTTGATGAGAATTCATCATTTTGTGTTACAAGCTATGTACATTAAACAGATTTCACTTATTTGGCAACGTGATTATTATCGCGCACTTTATTCGTACGGCCACCCGGATTTTAGGAAGAGACCTTTGGTTTCGTTATGCTGGAGTTTGAAACCAGAGCAGTCATGTTGTAATTTAATTACTTATTAAACCTGTTACACCCTCTCAGTTCTTTACCTCGTAGCAATAGGCCACTAAAGAAAATACTACAAGGATAAGAGGGAATAAGCTAACATAATAATAATTAAAAGAAAATAGCATCAGCAAGAGTTAAATGTAAAGAGTAATTTAATTCATTCAAAAATAACATACAATAATTTAAGTGGCCTTAATTTATCTAGTAGAACGAAGAAAAAAATAGTTGGTTACATTATTGCTAAAAAAGATTAATTCAATTAGACCAGGTTAGCTTTATATCAATAAAGCTAAGAAAACTATTAATAACCATGTCTATTCATGAAAAATAAAAAGCTAGAAGAGCCTTTCTAAACTGTTACAAAAGCGTCTGAACATTTACAAACATTACGAAAACATATACTCTTCCAATGTAAAGTTATATCTTTATAGTCCATACTTTTACTTCAAATATCACGAGAGTATTCTAATTTTACACAAAACGAAAGTACCTACAAGTACTACAATATACATTTATACTACAGACATTACGTTAACTAACCCGAGAGTTTCACACCTCAAACCTAATGTAAACTCACGCGGGACTACTTGAATCGGCATCATTCAAATATTGAACAAAGTCTAACAATTGATACTAAGTTAAAGAACATTTAGAAGTTTGCCACAGTTCAAATATAAATATATGCGAATAATAGCCAAATTTACGTTACACAAAATATTGGAATGTATATAAATGATTTTAAATATACACCAACAAAAGCAATGATAATACGGATAGTCAATATATCCAGATTATTAAGATAGATAATATTAATATATTTCAATTAACATTTCGTTAAATAGAACAGCAAACATTGAGAATTTACTAACACCTTTAAGAAACAAGCCCTTAAGTAGCGACACGAAACTGAAGTTACTTTTAGTTTTAAATAGTATTAAATAATTACCATACTTAATAAACAAATATCAGCCTATCTCGACTATAGCAACATTAAATAAAATATTTAAAGTTCCATAATTCAAACTTTTAAGAAGAACTAAAAATATTTACAGAGTATTATAACTTCAACCACACTCCCTGTGGGGTCAGTACCTTAGCTGTACCGCCTATGTTCCAACCAACCGCCACAGTTAGTGAGTTGCAATATTATTGTCTCACCAGCATTATTACAGCTAAGCCTAAGGGAAAATACCATGAGTAAGACTGGGTACAGACAAGAACGAAGCGAAGGTAACTCATATGGCCCAACGGCTAGTTTATTAGAGTGGATATTAACATAGAATAATATATACAATATTGTATATTAGACTTGGAGACAATATTAATTCTCCGGTATAACTAACAAGGCAATGCTCCTAACATTTATAGAAATACTACAGGATATCTTATTCGGCGTTTGACAGAAGAGCCGTCCCTAATAAATATGACTAGACTAAACAAGGGATAAATGTAAATTACTTCCCTGTAAAAATATAATAATCTCAAAAAAGGGAAGTTCAGTAACAATAGCTTGCAGTTACATCTAATATAAAGTCAGAGGCCTACGCAAGAAAAATGCTCGCAACAGTTTGCTTGCCAATGTCAGATACAACATATATGTTGGGAGGTTCCGATAGTTCATAGATCTAACTATTCACCAAATTACACTCAAAGGAATGTACTCATAGTAACAAAAGATTAAAGTCATCTGTCAGGAGGAAACATGGACGGAAAGAATTACATCATAGAGCCGTCACAAATGTCCAATCACATAGTCTACGTCTTCCACAGCGCCGTCAAGACACACAGCCAAGGGGGTGGGGGGTTACTTTGGGCACACGAGGTACAGGGATCCACTTAGAATGGCCATCTCGCGCATGCACACTTTAAACGGATTGTTTTAGTCAGGAGAACACTTTGAATAAACCGCCGACTTCCCATACAGAGTTTTTTGCAGTGTGTATGAACAAGGTCGTTCCGTGGCGTGATCGTTGTTATTGTACGAAACCCCAGCTTGTCTGTTGAATAGGGTGAGTATAAAGATGTTGTTGGTGCTGGGCTAGTCTCTATACACGGTACAAACTTTCCTTCACAGAGTCCAGATTTTTGGAAGTCATCTCCTGACGATATAAAATAATAGCCACAGTCCATCCATCATGGCGTCGATTTCAAAAGTATATTATAAATAAATATTACAGAGGTCCATCCTCGATGGTGCCGAATTCAAAAGTCTAATATAAATAAATATTACAGAGGTCCATCCTCGATGGTGCCAAATTCAAGAGTCAGCTTATTTCTTCCACACTTTCATAATATATAGTGGTTTTACTGCGTAGATATGATAGGGGGGAATAGTTCAAACTAAGTCGGTGACTTAACATTTTGGGAGTATCACGCTGTTTTTATCACATAGGCCATCGTGCTTGTTGGCCGCTGATTGGTCATCCCCCTCCGTATAGACGATACTCGGGGTTGTTGTCAAAAATATTTTTAATTGCTTGGCTGCTGATGTCAGAGATCAGTTGATGGTTGATCAAACCATCCGAAAGAGGGCAGACATGTCCGCGTGCACTCTTCGTCAGGTGTGCAGAAAACTGCCTATCAGATATGTCTAAACCGGGCTGGTCGGAACATCAAGTGCTGATACATCAAGGCAAGGTTGCCCCGCTCATCGATTTAGGACGTTTTGAAGTCAGCCAGGTTACTAGGCTGTGCAAGCCAGTTTATCCAGAGGGTACGTATATGAACAGTTTACATTGTAGAGAGTTGATAGTGAATTATACTGAATGATATTGTTTGTATATTGCTTGAAGTGACATAGAACTACAATAGTGAAGAATACTATTTTAGGCGATTTGAATAAATGTCGACGTTTGTTGGAGTGGGTAGTATGAATTGGACGATAGTCTATGCAGCATCAGTTTGGGTGGGGCTTCGACTGTAAAATACAACTCTTGTATTGTTACAAACCTTTTCTAAGTGAACTAATTGACCATTTTACTGAGTCTCTATGGAACTGTATCCCTGTGTAAGCAACTCTTCCAGTTAACATGGTGTTCGGCAATTTTACAAGAGTTATTTTATATGAACGCGTAAAGTGCGGCACTCTTGACGCAGCTTAAACGTAAGTTTATTAAGTCAATCCATCTGGAACTCAAACCCCAAAACCTAAGTATATCATGCTAAAACTTGCCTGGTTATTATCCTACAGAATATGAAATTTCATCTGAATAGATTAAACTATTCCAAAGATAAACAAAAGAATATGGCTGGCCCTTCACCGGGACACAACACAACACCTGATTATATAATATTAAAACATGCCCGGATAAATATTATAGAGAATAATAAAAATCATGCCACAATCATTTAAGTGGTTCTATAGATGTTTACAAATATTCGGCTAACCTGTCACCGGGACTCACACCAAAACACCTGATTATATCAGACTAAAACATTCTTAGATTAATATCCTACAGAATGATTAAAACTACATCGAAATCGGTTTAGTGGTTCCATAGATGTGTACAAATATCCGGCTGACCCTTCACCGGGACTCACACCTAAACACCTGATATTAATCATATTTCTCAATAAAACAATAACAGAATTTATCAAAAACTTTTTACTAATAGTTATTTTGTGGCCGCTATGGTAACATTAAATAAAGTATAGTATCAAACTGTGGTCACACAAAGCTATAGACAGTCATAATTACTTTGAAGAAACCAATAAAATTCACTTTTAAAACTAAAATACGTCCAATGAACATGATTTTATCTAATATATATTTTTTTGTACACCCGGAAATAATATAAACTATTTTAAATCATAATTGGGACTCTTAAACGATATATTATGAGTTTTTTTAAACTCAGCTTTCTACAAATAAATTGACAATCTTTTAGAGTTTATTTGTTATTTGCGTTACATATGTGGAATATAATAATTAATCATTAATACATTCATAAATAGCTATTCGCAGTAATTAAGATTTGAACAGAGGGAAACCTGCTTTATGTCACCATGTAAAACCAATAGATATGGGTAGCACTGCCAAAATAGCATATGACTAGGTTAAATATTTAACAGATAAAAAAATGCCAGCCCGTTTGCTAATGAAAGCAAACATAATTAATTAACTAATTATATAACAAATGATTGATTTTGTATGGAAAAGAACAAAAAAGTAAAATTAATTTAGTATATCAAACCATTTTGGCATCGCAAAACTATATAACCCCTTCCCCATTCCCCCTTCCCATCAGTCAAGAGGCAACTTTATGGACTTGAGACCTTCTCTAACTTCAGCCTTGGGCGTAGCTAAGCAAAATGTTTGACAGTCATGTGTGGGAGTATAGCATACCGCGAGGGCTGAGCCAGCAAGTTGCTACCTTTCAACCTCGACGGACTGTACGCATTCATAATAGAGCCATTCATCTTGCCTATACTCCTGTGCAATCACTCATCATGGTGGAAGCGCCATTAAAGTAAAGAGCAACTACATTTTCCCACCTGACACACATATTTCCAATGCTTTTTTGAATTAATTAAAGTTACATTTTGTGTTTGTTTTTTGTAACCGTTCTAAGCCATTAACTTGCATTAAACCACCACAATTTGTCATGCCTGCCTGAAGTCTGCCACTTAAAGTCAAATACTGCTCCCACGTGACATGTTGACTTACTACACGTGACACGGATAATCAGTTCTATCAATACATGTATTATCTGGTTTAAAATTTTCTTTCTGCTGTCCTTTTTTTTAAAATTCTCATTGCCATTGGGGGTGCGGTCGCAACACCACGCTCCCCAATAGCTACGCCTATGACTTTGTAAAAAAAAATAGCGCAAGCATTTGTTTTTATATTATATATAAGAAGAAAGATAACGTCACTAAAAAGAAGCTTCTAAAATGCAGCATTTACCCCAAAAATAAATTATCACTCATAAATAAAATCCATACCAGTAACAGCCATAGTTCCATCTCTGGAGATGTCCAAACAGGTTATGGCAGCTGTGTGGTGTTGGACATATTGAGAGGTAGTAGTAGTCCGCGAGTCAGTCTTATCCAATAACAACCCTTCAATTTCCGATACAGCTGTTGAGCCATCACGTCGGAAACTCCAAAATGTTATCCTATTACCACCTATCATACACAATTTAAATTTAAATTAATCATATAAGAAGTGAAACCTCACTATTCAATTTATAATAGCTTTATTAATATATAAGATAATAAATATTATCAAAATTGCAGTGATATTTTTAAGATAAATATTTGTTTTGCACCAAATCAAAAGCAAACTTAATTATTGTTATTAAAGTAGGAAGGAACTGGAAATTAATATTATTAAGTTGTTGGTTATTCTGGGTTTGCTCGAAATGAAACTTCACCCAAGACGATTGTGTTAGCAAATGTATACCTGCTGTGAGAAGAAAATCATCTTTATTCGTGACTTTGACTCCTGTAACTTCTGTGGAATGGCTTGTCAATGTGCGATTTATTCGGCCACTGTGCATATCAAAAAGGTAAATCTTTCCATCTGAGCCCCCAACAACTGCACGGCAATTATCTTGGGCCAGGCATAAAGACTTCACCTAAAATATTGTTGCAATATATATAGTGTTTTCCTTTGATATCCTAATAGTACAACCAACTATTTTAATACTTACATTAGTATGGGCAAAATAATATTATATATCTATATATATATATATATATATATATTACTATACTAATATGTTCTCATCGTGAAGTTAAACAAAACTATAATGTACTAATTTTTCGGTCTAGGGAAAATATGGTAAATATTACAGTGTATAAATAACTAAACAAATCATGCTATAGCGATTTTTTTAGATAATTGGACAGTTTAAAGTTATTTAAAAGATAATTTTTAAAATTGTTTAAACTGACTTATACTTGTAGCAGTTAACTTCGGAGTTTTAAAAACATGTTTTTCAGTACGGATTTGATTCAGTAAAATTTATGTTTAAAAAAGTATTATAAATATTTTATAATATAATAACAGTCATATATCACTGAAAGTGCTTGCCATTATAACATGTCCAAAGCCACGTGCCTTACTCCTATGCAACCTGTTGTACATTCATGCTTGCACAGCTTTGCTCTCCCGGCACTATACGCCGAAACTTTGAGATCACTTTAATAGTATTAGCATACTTTTCCAGGTGTGAATGTATAAGGATTATGTATTATTTCTGGTCCAAACAAATTATATGTGCAGTTTGGGTGTTTAATTTCCGAACAATTTATATAGTAAGTAATGAGTTGGTCTACGACACACTTTCCTGTGACATCTATAGATTATTTTTTAAAGAACATAAAATTATATGAGAAAGGAAAAAAATATATGCACAAGGGAGAGTTTCAAATCAAGAATTTTTCCCAGATCTTTATTAAACTTGTCCAGTTTCTTTTTACTAATATGGTGAACTCCAAGACCAATTTCAGGGGCCAACAGAATAGGGCATAATATTTTCTAGGATATATCAAGGAACGACTAAAGGCTTTAACATAATAGTTAACTTGCTAGTTTTATTTGATTCTACCTTATTTGAATCCAAGGCTTTGTTATAATTTAAATCATGGGTCTTCTTACCTCCGCCTTGTGACCTCGCAGAATGTGAATCTCTGTCCCAGTAGCAAGTGAGTGTAGGTAGAGTTGATTGTCTTCGCACGCAGCCAGAAGGAACACGGAATCGTTAGAAACATCGAGCAGAGTGATACCAGATGGTAAATTGATACTATTTAAAAGATTGAAGTTCTCCAGAGACCATAAGCAAATCGTGCAGTCAGATGAACCTTAACCAAAATAATCAAGATATTTAATTATAATTTTTCATGTGCAATTAAAAAAGAATAATACAAATATATTAGGGTTGTAGGAACGAGGAAGAGGGGTTTGGAGAGTGCCAGATCCTTTTATAAATGTGTATAGGCACCGAAAGCATCTTTTTGGTTGCCGAAGGTGCCTACTTGGAGTTATGTAGCGAGTACCAGTTCATTACTATTACTTTTTATCAGGTGGTTAAGGTAATTACGTGAACTAGTCTGATAACTTGAATAGCCGCATGAATGAGCAGGAATCCAGGTTAGGTATGTTGATTACTTTGCTGTTTTATAATTTAGTAAGTTGGGAGACAGAGCAACAAATGTAAGAAAGAAATTGAAATAGTTTTCATTGAAAATTTGAGAAATATTAATATCAATTAGAAGAAGTCAATTCTTTTGAAGAACATATAGAACAGTATGTTATTATAAATAAAGTAAAAAATGAACACACATTAGCAATGTTCATTATGGTTATAGGCTTAGAAGCATATGCTGTTATAAGAAATTTAGTTTTTCCTAGAATTCAAAAATACAAGACTTATTACGGTCCTAAAAACACACCATTCTCCAAATCAAACAGTTATAGCCGAAAGGTTTCGGATTAACAAACGGGATAAAATAATGAACGGAAATGTTTCTGAATATGTTATAAGGGTTGAAAAAAAAGGTGTGATTTTGGAACATATTTCGAGGACACGCTTTAGATAATTTTGTTTGTGGTATGAGATCAGCTTATGCAGAAAAAGTTATTATTTGAAGCTACAGTAGTCCCATGACTTCTTTTTTGCTGACAGCTGACGGCGTTGAAAAGCTACCAGACCAAATTATGTATCCCTACGCCGAACCATATGATCTGCAAAAACATATGTTTAGCAGCTGTCACTTCTGACAGTCAAAATGTAGGTATATACCTAAATGTTGACTGTCAGAAGTCAGCTGTGAGGTGTCAGTCAGCACCAAAGAAGCCATGGGGCTACTGTAGCCTCACCTTTGAGTGAGTTTGTTCCATAGCTATTGATTTGGAATTGGATGACTCACCAACTAAGGATATAGATACAACCATCATCTATTTATGTGTTTGAAGTATAAGGTATAAACATCGAGGGGGAAAAACTGTCTGGTGTTCACAGTCCCTATGAGTACACAAAAATGAGATAACAAGTGTTGGAGAACTGTCAAAGATGTGGACACAATCATCAAGAGTCTACATGCTATGCTAAACACGGGACTTGTTTCAAATATAAAAAAGCTCACATTGCTACATTATGGTCTAGAGGATTGATATAAGAAAAAAGTGTTTTCAGTACCGGTAAATGAAAATACTGGAAGTGATAATAAAACAAAAAGTTATGATAGTGAACAGGGTTTAGTGGTTGTGGTTGAGAAATCAGGCTTCATGAGTGTGTTACAATGTAATCATATGGTATTCTTATGTGTAGCAATACTATTGAAAATGAAAGTTAAAAATGGAGATATACATGGGGACTACAGTTACTGTATACTTACTGAGTACCTAAATAGAATAGGAAAGAAAATATTGTAATAGTGCCATTTAATCAAGATTTACCTACAATAGTTGTTTCAGATGCGTCACCCTATGGGTTGGGTCTGTAGGGTGTAATGTAGTGAATTATGAGGAAATGAAGTGATGTTATCATGCTCATAAATACTATTCTTAAGAAGTATAGAGGGAAAATTAATAGCTTTGCTCTTCACCAATTTTACAAAAATATGTACAGTCATAAGCTTACAGTTGTTAAAGATTCACAGACGTTATAGAAATGCTTGGGTCAAAAGAAGTGGTACAGTACCAACCACGCTTGCTGGTCTTGCGGAGATAGGGGTGAAAAACACAAAAAAAAAGTCTTAAGAAATCTCAGTATGAAGACAATAGCACCAATATGAAAGATTGGTTAAGCAGTTATTTATTTGCCTATAAAAATACATATGGTTCTACAATACGCCTTTTCCCAGAAGAAGTGTTTTTTTAACATAAACTAACTAATGTTGAAGACAAATCTTTGTAAAATTGATAAACCTACAAACAAAACAGTTTTTTTTACCGCGTCTTATTACATGTTAAGGCAATACGCACCCAAATTAGTTAAACTGGTTAAGTGGTTGAAGTTTATTTCCCAGGTAGAAAGGTTTTAGTTAAAACTATGAAAGTGAAAAACGGAAATCTACAAAAAGAGATTATTGTACAAAGTTCAAGTACAGCTTTGTATTCTGTTCAGGTAAATGAGAACATTCACTGTGTACTGTACATGTCAACCATTTAAAGCAAAACCATGTAAATACCAAAGACTTGAAAAAAAAATGTTTGATATAGAGTCCTCAAGTCCAGATCTATGTTAAGGTATGCTCTTATGTAAATGTTGCTCCTCAATCGATTAATATTAGTTTTGCACACAGAAGGAGCCATAAAAACTTGAGTCTGAGGACTATACCAATGAAACCTATTCACCTGAAGAAAGTGATCAGGATGATGAAAATTGCAATTTTTCACCCTAGGTAATCAATAATAACTACAAAACCACCTAAAAGATTAAAATATATAGGTTAAAGTGGGTGAATGGGTGTCCTAGATACAAGTATTTTTAATACGTATAGATGATTGTTATGTTTTAATCTGTGACTTACGAGTTCTTTAATAAAACAGATGAACACTTCAATTTCAATCCAATTTTATTATACGATATCCTGACCTTCCTAAAGTATTATTAATGGCATTCAAAACACTTGGGGACATCCATCGAGTCCATAGTAAAGTTTAGATCAAAGCTGTGTCAGATCAAATTGCCTATATCGTTTAAGAAATGCCCATGCCAACAGCACACACTAATTTATTGAGGGGGACAGGTCCGTGCACACACTTTGTGGTTTTGGGGTGAGGGGATTTAACCATTAGCGGAGCACAGCTAAGTCCACCAACAGAAGATGGCAATGATTTGTTTATTACATTGATCTCTCTTGAAATTTTTTTACGTTTATTAAAAACATAATAGGGGGTGTAAATGTTATACTTTTTAATAGACTTGAATTAGTTTCTAGCCTAGGCATTGAATAAAAACACAAACACAATTTAATAATAGTATTTTAAGGCAGAATGGGTGTTAAGCCTTCAAAAAATTCTCCCCTCTCCTTGGCAACAAGCATATCACTAGGCTCACATATATGAAGTCATCATCGTAATGCATCTTCCTTTCAGTAGAGATATTTCTGTTTGATTTCACTTTATTGACCTCAGCGCCAGTTTCACTAAGGCCCACTAAAATCGTGACATGGTAAGGCCCTAAAGGGCTTAGTTTAGCCCTAACCCCCCTCCCCCTAAAAAGGTTTCTACTCTCCCTAAAAATATATTAATTTTCTGGTAGACTCTTTCCTATTAAATAATCAGGATATAATAGTGGAATACAAAATATTTACATCAGGCAAGTCAAACTTGCAGCCCGCGGACCTTTTAATGAATTCAGCCCAACCTTTAACTTTGTATATGTTGTAGAAATACACAATTTGGGATTATTAGATTACAACTGAAAATTGGTTATTATACGAGGAAATCTATTAAGGGAGGTTGGCCTACAAAATATTATCTTTACATACACACCGATTCCCAAATATGTTTAAACTTTCAAATCAAATATCTGTAATGATTGGCACAAATTATTATAAATATGTACATATATATATATATATATATATATATGTACATATATATATATATGTACATATATATATATAATGCGAACCCTTCAGTATTTTCAATTTTAATGTAGCCCTCATGACCAAACGAGTTTGACACGCCTGATTTACATGTGCTCCAGTTACGTTAATAACAAAGTGTGTACACACTTTAATGAAAATATCTTTCCCATTTCTGGACCTGGCGTCAAACCTTTGGTCACCACAGCTTTATCTTTTCTCATGATGCTAATTGCCTGTACTTTGCTTCATGGTTCAATTATAGTATGTCCATGAATATCTTTTGTGATTATAAAAGGGCATAATTTTGCAGCGGTGGATATTACGCAATCCATATTAGTGTTATGAAAAAGAACGTAAATTCTATTTTGAATGTTGCAATATGTCTCGTTGCGGTGGTGGCCAGTAGGTGGTGAGCGAGTGTGTAGTAAAATGGTGGCGACCCCACAGCAACATAGCTGGTGCATCCTGGAATTCACTAAGACAAGCAGTCTCGTGACCATGCAGTGTGCCTTCAGACAGCAGTTTCAACGTCAGGCACCCAGTAATAAGACGATTGTTAAGTGATACTCAAATTTTCTAAAGAGGGGGTGCGTATGTGATCAGAGGAAAGGCTATCCAGGGTGGAGGTTGTTGAACGTGTGCGAGAATCATTTGTACCCAATCCCAAGAAGTCAGTGCGCTGGGATATATGGGAGTTAGAAGTGCCTAAGTTCACCATGTTTTAAGATCTTACGTACTCGCTCAAGGCTTAACCTTTACAAATTGCAAATGGTGCATAGTCTGCAAATGTTTGTGTAGTGATATTTTTGTTTGTCAGGGTTATTATACATAATTTAACGTTTATTATCTTAGCTAGCTTATCTGTAGCTATACTAGCCTACCCAAATTATGTCATTATATTTTGTATGTTCACAAGGGCATCTCTTCAATTAGGCGTTAAAGCTGACCATGGGTAGAATAGTTTTTTTTTTCATGAAATATTTTCAAAACTCATACTATCGATATTATATCTGGTATAAGATTAATAAACTAACATATCATTTGTTTCTGTTTAAATGTCATTCAAATTCAAGAATAATATACACATTAGTAGCCCATTGGAAGTGTGAAAGAAAGAATAGATTAAAAAAAATGCTGGTCCTGAGAACACAAGTATTCCATATGTGTTTTTTAAGGTGCTCCATTTACACTTCAAATCATTTATATTCTTTAGTCTGGCATCTTAGTTCAGTCGGTAGCATGTATGTCTACTGATATGAGGGTTCCGGGTTCGATTCCTGGCATGGCAAAAAAATGTATGATTGGTGGAATGAAGGCTACCCCTTTCACAGTTATGAATTAACGGCTGGGGGTTGGTTGTTGTGTCGTTTATGGATGATTATATATGCTTATATAATCATTCGGTTCAGAATGTGCACATCACATACCCCAAATGCATTAAACAGAAAAAATATAGCCAGTAAAAGATTTAATATTACCATACAAACCTTAACAATCCCCTTTCCCTGACAATTAGCACCTCTCATACTACAACGACATGAACTACCATTGTCAATATATAATAGATTAAATAATATTAAACTGTAGTGACATTTAGAAAGTATTTTAAAATTGTGAAAAAGAATTCCTTAGGTTACTTTCAAATACCACTTGTTTATTACAATTATCTTTAATATTATTTATAAATTTACTATATAATTTATTATGAAGATAATCGAATTAATGTTTTAGTTAACTTGGAAATATTAATTTATGAATATATTTATATTACTGGTTTTAATAGAGCTTAAATAATAATTGTGTTTATTCCCTTGATAAAATGGTCTATTAAGTATAGTGACCATTTATATACAAAATTAAAATAGAATGTTTACTATAACAGATTAAATCAGACTTTCTAGAAACGTATTATACTAATGGCTTATACTTGTTTTTACATTCTAATATAATTCAAATAACTCATTAATACTAATAAGAATAAAACTGACATTATATACAAAAAATATTTGCTCGTGACAAAAGGTGCAATTTCTATAACAATAATACGTTTACCGTAAGAGTTTCTATCAATAATTTAATGGCAAAAGTGGCAACTTGAAAAATTACTTCTTCGACGAGATTATTATAATAATTTTAGACAGCCGTGAAAGTGAAAATATTTAAATGATCATTTAACATATTATTTTGTAAAAATAAGAAAAACTCGAAGAATTGTTTAAAAAATACAAATATTTTTTCTATACTCTCCAATTCTATTACAGGTTATCAAGAATCTAAACTAGCTAAAGAAACGGAATACAATTGAATAGCTTTCAAAAAAGTGTTCGAACATTCATCTGATTAAAGACTGTGAGTCCATATTAGGTAGAAGACAATCTCTTTTTAGCTAACTAGGATTGAATTTATAGCTCCCTAATAGGAATTGAGCGTGCAAACTGCTTGGATAATGCAAACTCTGTTTGCTGAATGATCGAATTTGTAGTATTTCGCATCTTTGAAGACACAATTTGAAATTATAACTAATTCTGCTTTAAGCAAAATGTTTCAAAATTCATAGTTTGGTATTTAACTTAAAAAAAAACTTGTAAAAGTTATTTTTTACCTTGACACATTTTTTTAGTTAAATAATTATTATGTATACCGCCTGAATGGGTACTTAGAGGAGGGGTAGGGGTTGGGGGGGCGAGAGGAAGAACGAGAATAAGGATTGGCTTGACTCAGCATTGTTTAACACATCTTGGTTTGAAATCTCACTTGAAAGCTCAAAATCTTATTAATAATTTTGCCTTAGCATTACATTTTTGTTACTCTTAACTATCCATCCTAAATAGCGTTTATAGTAAGTAAGAAAGAGAGAAGATAGGAGAACCAAAATAGTCGCCGGACCGGAGACGAGGACATCCCCCGTCGCATTGACGGTGACAGCGGTGACAGGACCTCGATGGTGGTCAATCTTCATGACTACATCGCCCGTCAGAAGAGAAGTAATGATGATCCGTGAATCTTCCCCTCCACTAACAATTACAGAGTTATTGAGAGCTGGTATAATGCTCAGCACAGGGGCGATGTGTTCACTACAACAATAACATTTATAATCAATTACTTTCTAATGAGAGCTTTTAGAACAGTGTACAGTATGTATAGACTTTAAGAAGATCTCAAAATAAATGAAAATGAGCCAACATTGGCTCAAGGTCATCAAATCCATATGACTATTAAAAGTGGCACACCTCTTGACGAAATAATATCATTATGAAATTATGATTAACTATAGTTTAAAGGGATAACACTTTATTCTAGTATTTAGGCTTACGAATTCGTTTAGCTATTGAGAGTTGACTCTTAAGCCTGCGTTACAAAAGGCGACTTTACTTGCCGCTACTAGTCGCCACTTCTTAATAGCTGCTATTCACCTGCCACACGTTACTACTATTTTCTGCTTTTAGACGCAGCGAGTAGGTCAGTATGGTCCGTACACACCTTTGAAAATGTCGTCTATCGTTCATTGTCGACAATCAAGTATGCATCTCTTAAGTTCTTTATTTTTTTTCTCGGTGTTTATTTCATCCCAAATTTTTAAACACACCCCATTCAGTTCACGATACAACTTGATGAAATTGTCCTTCCAGGCATTTCTTTCGACATAGTTTTCATTTGCTGTGTCCCACAATTCCTCATACTTCCGATAAATATTCAAATACCAGATTATATCATCACCTGACCACTTCAAAACTTTTTATTTATCAGACAGGTTGATAAACAAATACACCGCAACACGCACAAAAATGAACAAACACAGCTCAGTAGCTATTGCTGTGATGAGAACGCGTCTTGACTGTACGACGAGGTTACTCCCACGCAATTATTACAGGCGTAAGCGGAAAACATTAGTCCAGGATATTATTAGTCTGATTGCAAGAAGGACTCTAGTTCAGCATCGACACGCACTCAGAAGGACGGTATCGCTTTGACATCCAACAGTGGTCAAATAATCTCAATGTTGACTAGGAAATTCGTGTTCAAGGATATTAGTGCTATACCCTGATTTTGGTTGGAAGAACAGTAGAGAAAATCAAACAGATTTCTCTGCGGCCATCAATGATAATATTTTCTTATATTATTTGTGTTATTTGATAGGTATTGATAATATCTATCAAAAGTAACATCTGCAGATGACATGACTTTATATATGAATATATTAACATTGTTTTATAGTAAATAACTTCTACTGTTCTTCCTACCAAAATCATACTAAACTTTATTAAACCTTTTGCATCTTAGTTATTTACCAAAGCCTTCACCACACCAGCACCAGTATTTCTTAAATCTCATCTTAGAAATGAAAAAAAGAAATACAATTAATTATTATATTATTATGTCAAAAGCCTTTGAATATTCAGATGGGCCTATATTTAATACTGGTTTGAGCAGTGGCATACCTGAATATTTGACACCTAACCTAACATCATATATTATTATTGTTTTTATTTACATGGCAAAATTAAGGCATAAGGCTTCTCTTACATTTAACCATGTCTTAGGTTAACAATACACTGCATTAACAATATATATTCGATCAGATTAATAAACGTCCAAGAAGATACACTAACAAATTATTTCTGATATGTTTTGTTTTCTGACTTTAGTACACGCACACCACACAATTCTTAAGGGTGGCATTAACAAAGAACTACTACCTAAAATTTTCCTAGTCTAAAAATTTCCTAACAACTACATAGCGGCGTCGACAAAGAGATTAAAAAAGCAAAAAGGGCGATATTGACAGGTGGCATTGACAAAGAACTACTACCTAAAAATGTCCTTGTCTAAATATATCCTGCCACACCGGTGCGGCGGCTAGGTCACGTGTCCGTGGAGTAGTGCGCTCCTGGCGAGTAGAATTGAACCTGTTCATTTTGAGTAGCCGCGATTATTTTCGGTCGCTAGTTGGACATGCGAGTGGCGACTACGCTGTAACACTAGGCGACTAATAGTGGCTACTGCAGTAGCGGCGAGTAAAGTAACCTAGTGTGTAACACAGGATTAACACAGGCTTTACGTGAGCGAATACATATATATTATGATTGTAGTGAGAATGAAAAAGCCACTATCATATTATCACAATCGGTATTCCTATGTCTGCAAAACAATCTTAAATACCACTTACACTACTATTTATTTATTATTTAGCACCGCGTCTTACTACCCGTTCGGATTATACGCTTTAAGTACTAATTATGCTAATGGATTAGGAATTGGGAAGGTTGAATATAGAGGAAGATAACCCGCATTTGCGTGGAGGGAGAGTGGAAAACCATTTAGGAAAAACCAACCACAGTTCACCCGACCGAGATTCAAACCTCGATCTCCCCGTCCTCAGCAGTCGGGCTCAACACGACTAGCGCGTTAGCCAACTACGCCACCGAGGCGGGTACTTACACTACTACTCATACACAGAAAAGTTAACTTTATTTACATATGTTTCTATGAAAAACATAATACATTGTACATTTTTTTATTAATCTCCGAACTTACCATTTGTTAATTATCGCGTCCAATAGAAACTATTACAATAATTTAAATAAATTAATGTTTCTTAAAACTAACTAAAAATTCAAATCCTTTAAAAATGGAGATTACTCAAATTACTATTATATTTTTTATTTTGCTCTAATGGTACCGTTAATAATACACACACATTCAAATCGATACATAATCATACAAAACATTGGTAGATAAAATTAACACATTAATCTTTAGTTTAAAACAAGGTGTGAAACGAGATCAGAATCAATAACAAAATAACTGTTCAAAGAAAGCCAATAATATATTTGTAGAACTACACAAGAACAAAATATAATGACAGAGAATTACTGTTTATATACGTTTGCAGTAATATAAAAATACAAATATAAATGCTATTTATTCTATAATTATTTACTAACAAGATATTTTTCAAAATGTAATAAAAAATATATTTAATTATTGTTTAATGAAATTTCTAATTATTTATGGTACTATTGTTAAAATACAACAATTATTAATAATTACTAATGCCAACATTTTATTACTGATATGATGTTTATGAACACACACATTATTTATATAGATCATATTTTGTGTTTCAAGATTTCTTAATCTCTTTAGTAAATTAATATTTCTAAGTTAACTAAAACATGAATTTATTTCACTAATCATTCAGATTGATTGTTTGTTATTATTCATTATTATTTATCTTAGTTATTTTTATTATTAATGAGAAATATCTAAATTAATAAAATTAAGAGTTTGTCTGTCTGTCTGTCTATCACGAGCGTTGTGCAAAGCGTATGAAATTTAAATATTAGTAGCCCCTGTTCACAATCATGTGCACCTTGAGTCTGGAACTTTTAAATTTTGATTATAATTTTCAAATTAGTTTAAAATCGAAAAAATGAAGAGATGTTAACGCCGCGAGAAAGCTTTTGCTACTACATTTCATACAGTTGTACAATGCGCGTTAGGTTTGTGTAAAAAAAACATGTGCTCTTGGAATCGGCAATGAAAGCCGTGATTTTAAAACTTAGATATACCCTTTTTACTATTTTAACCTTTTAGCCCCTTCCACCATTTTAATCTATTTGACAATTTTTTACTTTTATACTTACCCTTTTTAATTTGATTAAATTTACTTTTATTATCTTTTTACTCTTTATGACTTTTGTGCACATTTTACTCCTTTTTACACCTTTTCAAAATTTAAACTCTAAAATATTTCCTCGGCGCTAGGCTGGGTAGTTAATATAAAATGGAGCAAAAAGGGCAAAAAGGCCAAAAATATTAAAAATTAAATCTAATCAAGAATGACAATAACACCAAAAGGAAACAAATTACAAGATTGTCAAAAAAGACCCAAATATTATAAATGTCAAGAAGGGAAAAAATTAAGCAATTAAGAAAAAAATTGTAAATAGGGCAAAAGTAAACCTAATCAAAATAAAAAATGTTATACAGGTTTTTTAACACCAGTCAGACTAACCGTTCGGGTTATACGCTTATGGTTTTAGGGATGAGGTAGGTTATACTTAGAGGAAATGTGCCCACATTTGCGTGTAAAACAATTTTGTAAATACCAACCTCAGTACACCAAACAAGATTCGAACCCCGATCTCCTCCTCATCGGCAGTCTACTCTACTGTGAGAGTAGTGCCTTAGATCATTCGGCCACCGGAGTTGGTGGTATAAAGGTTAAAATGGGTACAATAAATAACAATAATAATAGGATTAAAAGCGGTAAAAGGCCAAAAAGGTTAAATAGGGGAAAAAGCGTAAGCGGGGCGGAACGTTTAAAAATAGTAAAAAGAATAAAATGGCTAAAATGGCAAAAAGGGTAAAAGGTTGATTAATAAGGTTAAAAAAGGCTAAAATGGGTAAATAGGTAAATGGTGTATATGTGGTAAAAAATTGCTAAAATAATTTTGATTGAATTTAATTACAGCCCTTTAGCAATGTTGCTTACTTGGAGATTTGAAGCTATTTTCCGAAGCGGGTTGCATCTTAACTTGACGCACCTAAGCAGTTTAAGCTGTATCACACTTAGACGCTCATGTACAAAATAGAAAGAGAGGGAAGAAAATGAGAATTTCAACCTGAGGGGGCTCTTGTCTATGTGCTGATGACACTTTCACTCTTTCTCTGACGATTTTACACAGTCCCTTTAATATTTGCGCCTTGAAAACATTGACTTTCTTTTTAATTTTAGCCTTTTCTTGTTTCTTTTTCGAGATATATATTTGCTACCATAGAACGTTTTAGTATACATCTCAACATGAAGTTTCCTACAGTCAATTTTAATGACCAAGCCGAATAGCCTAAGTTGTGGAGGATTTATAAAAAATACGTTTACAAAAAAACTACTTAAAGATAAAATAATAATTTTGTGATACTGTAGGACCCATTTTAGAATTATTTAAGAATGTATGGTTTTTGTTTCAACGCTATATCTTTAAAACTCACTGAGTAAACTGTAAATTCATTAACATGGGAAATCCTATCTTGACCTGCCGTTACGTCACAGGTAGGCAACGTCCTTAACGACCAATTATTTATGCTGTGACACTTTTCTTTCTTTTTTACTAGCACCAAGAGGCAGGAGTTCAAATTATTGTGTATAGAGACGTTATAACTTAATTTTCAAAAGAAATGTCAGCTTTTAAAATATCTTCAGATTATAGCTCTATTTTGGCAATGTGTATTATTAGTCAGCCCATTTTCGTGCTTTGTATTAAAATATAAACAAATAAAGGATTAATATCTAAACATAATTTAAGATTTAGTTGCTATTCCGTGTGGTTAGTTTTATATACTAAAAATAACAAGGCTGCTTTATTGGTTACCCGTGCGAAGAATGGGTACATCAGCTAGTATTATAATTAATAAGTGTTTCTATGAAAGTGATCTATGGAATTTATTAAACTATTATATAATAGTTTCTAAATATATCTATAACTAAATTTATGTAATCGATTATACAGGATTATTAAAACCCCAAGTAAAAAACTATACCAGTTGTAAGAGATGAAAAGACATGTATTTCCACGTAATGAACTTGAGGTTGGCGACGCTAAATAGTGGTGATATGAGACGTAAAAAATTGGCGCTGTATGCACCTGGGGGGTAGGCAACACATGCAGCACACCACACAAACAGAGGCATCCTAACCTTAACCCCCCACCCCCCTGACACACTCGATGGTGCCAGCTTAGCAGAGCGGTATTGCCCTATTGGCTGTCAACCTAAGTGACATTAAAAGCCTGTTTACTAGAAATAATTTACATTGCACTCCACTTGTTATGTGCCGAAGATTGATGAATTGCCTACCACCAAGTGCATACAACGGCAACTTTCCATTTTGCGTCGCCAACCCCAAGTTAATTACTTGGAGACACTTGTCTTGTCACCATATACAACCTCTATGATTTCTTACCTGGGGATTTGAATAATCCTGTATATTGACATTGGTGAATTGTGTTGTGGGATGATGGGTGCTAACTGCTCAGGGAAAGGGAAGTGTTGGGGGCTAGGAGGTAATATTAAAATTACAAAGATTATAAATGACTTAACACATAGCCGAAACACATTGATATTTTATTAATTATTATTATTATTATTAATAGCACCGCGTCTTACTACCCGTTCGGGTTATACGCACTTACGCTAATGTGCAATGGTAGGGTGATTGTGAGATGAAATGAAGGACCTACAGTTTAACGTGGAATCCGAACCACGGTGGAGGCCTGGCATTCCCCACATTCACAAGATGTCTTGTCAGAGGTGAAGGAAGGGTTTGGTAATCAGATAAATCTTTGCTGGGAACGAGGATTGAGCCTCGGCTGCCAGCATAGAAGTCTGACACCTTACCCCTAGACCGCCAGGTCACCTACATATTTTATTAATGTTTGTATAGTAAAGTCATCGGGTCTTTAACTAATATTCAAACTTTAACGATCGGTACTAGGTGACTGCTTATAATATTGTAGATTTAACCATGTACACTACAATACAATAGATTAATACTTATTTGACTGTTATGGATTTTACTGTTATTTATAAATACTGTTAATATATAGTTAAAGTTGTAGAATTTTGTTTAATTTAAGGTTATAAGTGTTTTTAATATTCGTAAGAATCACCAGTGTGGATTTATCCTTCAGATTGAAAAGAGCTCATATTTCAAAGGTTTGAAATAAATATGTGATGAATAGAATACATTCTCAGGTAGTGTTTTTCTTCTTTGTGTGTTTGTGTGTGTATCACATCATACTACCCATTTGAGCTATACGCACATTTTTACACTAAGGGAGTAAATACGAGGAAGGTAGAGTTTATAGGAAATTATGTTTTCAGAATAAATAAGTAACCTGTTGGATTTTTTACTTATAAATATATATTTTAACTATATTATAATTATTCAAGTGTTTGTTCACTCCCATTTCCCCCACCCTCGAAGTGTGTATCTTTATTTAGGTCAGATATTAATTATTTTGCAATGAAAGTATTTTTTTGAAAGTTTGTGCATTTTTGGGTATATAAAAAAGGAATATATTTAGGTCCTAGAATAGGTATAAATTTCAATCTAATATACAATTTGTATAATACACAATTTTGATTATTATCTGAAGTAGAATTATCAACCTAGTGTTTGGTAACTATTAATTAATTGTTCTTTACCAGACAAATATACAATGCCACTTAAAATTATGTTAAAGCAAATTTAACAAAATTATATATATAAAGAAAACTGAACACTAATCAACTTCGGTTTGAATTTATATTTTTGTCTGGGAATTATCTCGACTTATACGCACCCATTTATGGTATAAAATAAGACGAGCCTACTTAAGGTGGGATTGAAGGGGACGCGAGAAAGGCCAGCAGTTTTTATGGAAAAACTTTTTATGACTAAAATAAATAAAATATTGATTCAGTACAAACATGGAGTTTAATTTTTTTCCCATGTTGATATCAACAATTCCTGAGTATCAGTCATGAGCATAGCGGAATTATTTAACAATCTTCTTAAATGAAGAGAAAAAGTTGTCATTAAATTCCAGGACACCCTTGGTAGATATTTAAAAATGTTTTAGGTCAGCATGTGAAGAAAATTAATTTCTCTGTTGGTACTGGTGCAATATTTTATTCCCTTTGGCCAAAAAAAGTTTTGCCGTAAAAACCGCAAAAACACTGACTTTTTCTCGCAACCTCTTTCATCTCTCCTTAAGGATTACCTGATATTTCCGCTAAGTGTTCAACACATCTTCATACTGGTATAAGTATGCTGGATTTATTTTCCAATATTGTTGAAATCTTTATTATTTTTAAAATGCCCTTGATTCCCTTTCATATGGGGTATATGTTTTGATATGGGTCATTGTATGTTTCCTCAGATTAATTCATGTAGCTTTATTATAGTAAGTACGAGCAGTGATACTCACGGTACTAGAAAAAAAATCTTATCCAACATAGTTATTTAATGGCATCCTAAAATTTAGCGGTAAATGATGCGGTAAAATGTCTTGTCGAATATTTTACTTCTACCCTCGGTCAATAAACCAATATACATAGAAACAAAACTATTATAATTTTCGTGCCACAGAGTAATTTACAATCAACATATATATTTTAATTTTACAATTTGCTAACATTAATATAAAAAATTGAATTTTTTAAAAATATATCTAATTTACAAGTAACTGAATTACTTATTATTGAAACTCTTTACGTAATAATAATGGAGTACTTGCTAGATTCTAAGCTTGAGTTTGAAGCTCTTGAGGTCCCAAACAATGATGGAAATGTCTTCAGAACCCGTTAGAAGATACTGAGACTGCTTTGTTATGGACATGCATAACACTGGACCACTATGACCTTAAAAAATAATAAATAAGATTTTATTGACTATATATTTGATTGTATATGAATATAGCAGTTAATTAAATAAGAACACATTAATACACAAATAAAATAAATAATATTCAAAATTGTTGTCATATGATAAAGACAACTCTACAATATTTTATACACGTGAGGTAATTGGCTAAGCTCAGAGGTATTATATATAATAAAATTTGTTACTTTTTACTCGTTCTCACATTGTTGATATGGAAAAATTATCAATTTTTTTAGATATAAGAGGCAAGACTCATATAAAGTTTATTCTTAGCTTAAAATAAAATTATATTTATTTAGCTTTGTATAAGTAATTTATTTTTAAATATTTGTTATCTCAATAGTGCTGTGTTTTAACATAGTATTTACCTTATAGAAGTAACTATAATAGTTTTCTCTATAAGTGGACAACAGGAATTTGAGCTATTAAGCAAATACAGTTTTACAACTCCAAAAATGTGTAGCCTGTCAAACTTACATAAAATAGTGATTTGATCGCACAGACAAATCACCTACTTATCCTTGAATTATAATTTAATTAGTATTAAACATGAATATTCAGTATACACATAGTTTCAATTTAAAATCAGGCGCTAGTAACATTCCTTCTGATGCGCCTTTAAACCCCAACAACGATAATAATTTTCAATTCAATTTTAATTTTCATTAATTAAAGTGCTAGCTAACAGTCGAGACCTCTAACAGGCTAGCATTAAACAAATACAGAACAACACATGGCTTAAAAAAAAGTATTACATTATGTTGGTTTACAAGTGATAACAATATAGTAAACTAATAATAGTAAAGAATAAAACAAAATATATGATTAAATGGTAGTAATAACTAAGTGAAGAGTAGCCTACACAATAAACAAATAGAAAGTACTTACTGATAAGTGTGGTTCTTAAATAGCTCTCTATTTTTTTTTTTCTTTTGTGATAAATATAATATTATAATATAGAGGTGGCGCTGCTTATACAACGGCCAAAGAGGGCTGAGTTTGTATGAGCTACTTATAGAACATATTTTAAGATTTCGAGAGGCACAAGAAAGCACAAGAATGATCACATTTACAAGGGCAGATCAACAAGATGTTATGATATTAAATATGCTAAAAGTATTCAAATAAAGTATTCGTGAAAAGAAAGTTTGGAGCCCCAATAGGTTTCGATCTCTCTGTTAATCATCCTAAGGGTGGTTAAAAATAATTTATCATGGCAAGCAGCGACAAATATACGTCGAACACTCTCCAATATGAGATATTAATTTAAGGTAATGATAATAATAATGCTATTTTGAACATAGTACTTCTTCTACGAAATATAACAACTTATTAACTCGATTTGGTGATCGAAAGGTCTTACGCGTCATTCTTGTAACATACTAGAATGCCATTGAGATCGGGGATCTAATTTCAGTCGGATGTACTGAGAGTATTTTCCTAAATGGTTTCCCACTCTTACTCGATACAAATGCGGGTATGTTTCCTCTAAATAAAACTTTCTCCACAGCTAGCCCCCTAACGTAGTTAATAAATATGAGTATAGCCCGAATGGCTTACGTGGCATAAAAAGAATTGATTAACAGAAGAATTTTAACCAAATAATATTTTTAACATATATTTGGCTTAATACAAAATTTAGGTTATTATAACCATATCTAACTGATATTCAAATTCAAAAAGCCATGCAATAAATGTGTTTTTTGTTAAAGAATTACTTTATATAAAAAATGAAATGCATTTTAAGAATTCTACTGTGGTATTCCATGATTATTTTGATTTTTTTTTCAAGTACTACAAAATGTATACGTTGGAAGAAACCTAAATTGCACCCTATTGTTCAACTAGGAAGATATATGTACTCACCTTTGAAAGTATGACTGAGAGTATTGGACATGACATGCCACAACTGAGGGTCTCCCAAGGGAGGGACTACAATAATATGCTGGCCAGAGGGCGTAGGCTCGATCAACTTCACACCACTGGGGCAGTGGACGTCTGAAACATTTACAAAAATGCTGACGATTAGTCATCAGTTCATTTGAGAATGTTTTTTCATTAACTTTTTCTGTGGGTATAATATTAGATGGCCTTTGTGTTTAGTGGTCAGACACGATGGTGACTTTAAATGCTCTATTTTCCTGGAAGGTCTCAATCTATTTGTTTTACCAAACTACCCAAATAAGAAATGAGTTATTATTTGTAACCAAAGAGAAATATTTTATTCACCAATATACAACCATACACAACGCATGGTTTCCATGGTGATAATAATAATAATAATAATAATATTTAGCACCACGTCTTACTACCCGTTCGGGTTATACGCTTTAAGTACTAATTATTCTAATGGATTAGGGATTGGGAAGGTTGAATTAGAGGAAGTGAACCCGCATTTGCGTAGAGGTAGAGTGATAAACCATTTAGGAAAAACCACCCCCAGTTCACCCGACCGAGATTCGAACCTCGATCTCCCCGTCCTCAGCAGTCGAGCTCAACACGACAAGCGTGTCAGCCAACTACGCCACCAAGGCGGGTTCCATGGTGATGTAAACAAAGAATCATTGTACAGATTAACCACTGCGTACACAGAAGGAAAAGATGAAAAATGGGGTTTTGGATAGGCTATTCTTTTTGCCGACATTCTAGTCCTCTAACCTTTAAAATTAGTATTCGTCCGTCAAAATCACCTAAGTCGTTTTCCCATAATTGCAATAACTGGAAATGGGCTTATCAAATTATATATAAGAAACATAGAGAGAGAAAGAGAATGAGAGATGAGAAAATGTGTGAGTGAGTGTGTGAGTGTATGATTGTGTGATTGTGGGAGTGAGTATGAGATTGAGATTGTTAATGTTAAAAGTGAGAGAATTAGCGTGAGAAAGTGAGTGTTAATAGTGAATGTTAGAGATTGAGAGTGAGTGTGATCGAGTGAGTGTGACCGAGGGGTAGTGAGAGAGAGAGTGTTAAAAGGATGTACTGGTAAATATAGGTGTGTGAGAGAGTGTGTGAGAAATATTTGAGAGAGATATATTGTTAGAGAAAGTATGTGTGAGAGATACTGTGAGAAAGTTTGGGTTAGATACAGATTGTGAGAGAGAGTGTTTGTTTGATAGAGGGAGCTAGAGTTTATTAGAGAAAAAGAGACAGAGAGAGAGAGAGTGTGTGTGTGTGTGTGTGTGAGAGAGAGAGAGTAGAGAGAGAGAGAGAGAGAGAGGGAGTGAAAATGTTGGATGGGATACATACAATATTATTTTGGCGTATTATCAAAACACACTCAATAATAAGTGGTAGCTAGTAAGCATAACTGAACCTAGGCTATTGGTATTGTGATACAATTTGAAAGAGTGAATACCAAAACCCATACTTAAACAAATAAATGGCTATATAAACATATTTAGAGATCATTTCATCAATTTTTGAAATTATAATACATACCAAAACATATCTAAATATTATTTTATTATTTTTAATTTATAGTTAAAGCGGAAGAAAAAACGTGAGATTTTTTTTCCCGTGAATTTGCGAATTATAGTCAATATCGTTGATTTTAGAATGAAAGGTCGTTTGTTAAAATATGTTCAACCATTTCCTCGAATTTATGTTACCGGAAACAGATTTATAAAATTATATATAAGACTAGTATTTATTGAAAATTACAAACTATTGTAATAATATGGGCTACAGATTTGGCTAATGTAGAAGTATTCTCTCTGTACAATTATGACTTACTTTTGATCTGCATAGGTAGAGGTGGCTGCAACCACCCATTCAGAGGGACCAGAAGAGGTGCTGTATACCCATCACACCAAGCCATGGCTGCTGAAATAATTGGACTAACCAGGTCCCCACTACCATCTGAAACAAAATGTTTGTTTCGAGTAAAAATAGTTATTTTAAAGCTTTGCAAAAAGATAGTTCAGCGTTTTAAAGAAATTAATATTGGAAATTATTTACTTTATCAAACTCTAGTCTCAAATGGTATGTATTAAAACTCCACGTGAGGCATGGAAAAATTAAACATATTTTAGATGTTCAAAATTATACCTATCATCATATATGGTTACGGAGGAGAGGTGGGGGTGGGGGGGTTAATGCGGAGTTTTAGGTCTCTACTACTTATTTCGTTTATTTTATAGTAGAAAATACGTTAGTAGGAAACCAATAATTTATTATATTAAGAAATCACTAAATGATCAGTACAGTTTTTTTAAAACAAATTTCTATATTATATTCTTTTCTCAAAACCATTGTATATAAAAGTTCCTTTGACGTGTGGGTGGAAGATGTCAGTTTTATAAATCATGGTTTGATTTTAATTAATAGGAAAGTTTGAATTTTATGCGTTAAAGTATGATTACTTTGATTTTCGGAACAAACATACAAAATTAACTATGCCTTTAGGTGCTAAGCTGGGAGGAATAGTTGCTAGGATATATTATAGATAGTAACCGATACTTATTTATTAACAAATATCTTTTACAGGATAACATTAAAATTTTATGGAAGTTGATAATCTGTTGGATAAGTTTTATTGTTTTAGGTGCAAAGCGTAGTGAATCTGAATCATTATAATGTTTGAACATATCCTCATGTTCAATGTAATAACTAAGTAGCCTATTCCTAGAAAAATAGCATACTCGAAACAGATCAGAACCATACTTGTTGAACTAGTTCTAAATATGAATCAAAGGAAAAGAAATATTGGGGGATGGCCTGAGGCTGTGAATGGTTTACCTGCTACTTGTCGCAACCAGCAAATAACTTGTGCTGCTAGTTGAAGTGGGTCCCTTGTGAGAACGTCACTAGATTTTCTGACTGTGTAATATACGAGCTCGAGGTCTCTATCCAATAAGTAGCAGCGTACATGCTCCAGGACACACCTCAAGTAGCTGACAGATACCATTTGTACCGCAGCGAGTAAGAAGTCGAAGTTGCATACTGTCAACTGCTTCAAGCGACTGCGGTCTCCTGAAAACAAAATGTACACATTTACAATATATATATAGATATACACACTCAAAATACTGTTCAAACTAGAGTGTGGATTTATTCTTAGTATTAACATAGTTAAATTAAATAACAATTAAAAACTAATATAATTTCAGGCTACATTATACCAACGTAAATCGAAACGGTTTTGCATGCACAGGAATATTATTTAAGATTTAAAGTTGGTATTTTCACAACTAAAATGTATCCTTAAAGTAATACCTATTAATATACATAACGGGAAATTTTATTAAATAACAGCACGCATGCTATATTTGATTAAATGCAGTACAATCTCGTTAGATAGAAAACATAGACATACTATATAGCTATAACTGGTTGAAAAGCTATATTTATTAACTTGAGGAACAAACTAATGGCAGTATAGGGTAGGACGTCTGAGATTTTCCCTTTCACGAAATTTTTTTCTCCTAGAATTTTTACATAACCGAGATTTCCTCTTTCTTGGTTTTTGATATGAAGTTAAATTCACTTAAATGGATTTGATTCGGATTTTAATTGGTTGATTGGAAATATGTGATTGGATAATTTTAATCAATTAAGTTCTGATGTAACCATGAACTGCACTATTACGCTAGCTATGCGAAGATTATAAATAAAATCAAGATTTTTCAATCACAATAAATAGGTACAACAATATACAAAAAAGTACACACGCACAGTTTTAATAACAAGTTGTCCAGGAGATCACAAATACAACGTAATGTTTAATTAATCATATTACTTATTTTTGTTGCAAGAGTTTTAGTATACTTGTACAACATAAGATGGCAATACCTTACAACCACACAAGGAACATTTTCATAGTGACTTGGATGCATATCCATACAAAATACAGCTCAGGCAACTGCTATCACTAGAAAGGAAACAAAGGCGTTTGCGATTTGACAGTGATTGCAGTGTGGGCCTACTCTTATAGCAAGAACCATTAAGAGTCACAAAAATTTTAGTTTTTGGATGAAGCACACTTTTAGATATATGGTTACGTCAATAAAAAATGCAAGATTTTGGGCTTTTGGGTATTCCACATGCCATTGTTGAGCACCGATTACATCCATAAAGTGTTATTGTGTGGTGCGCACTCTTTGAATAGGGTTTTTTGGCCCAGTGTTTATTGATTAAACAATCACATCTGATCTATATCTAATTGTCTTTAGGAACGGTTTGTTACTATTACTGTATGACCATAGTATTGACGTGAAAAAAAAAGTTTAAAGTGGATGGTGTGAGGCCTCACACTGTAGGAGTTGAAGAGTTTCTTGTGACATTTTTGACTATAGAGTGCTGTTTAACTGCTCCCCAGACGTGTTTGGTAAAGGACTGGAATGGCCACCAATGTAGCAAAACTTTAACCCACGTGAATATTTTCAGTGGGACTATCTGAAGGACAGAGTGTTTTAGACAAATCCACGAACTATCCGCGAGCTGAAGACATCAATTGAAGAAGAATTTTATGTTGTCCCTGGAAACGTTGGACCTTGTTCTTCACAATTTCGCCATTCGACTGCAACACTGCACTGATAAATGTGGGGGTGGAAAAGAGCAAATTAAAAGCCATCACTGCCTATTTTTTTAAAAATCTATGGGATTAAAGACAAAGGTATAAATAGACGTGGTGGGTAATATGAACCGCTCAAGAAAAGGGGGGGGGGCAGATGAGGAGTCTGATAAGGATAATATGATATGGAGTTCACGTAAGTTTAATTAGGAGGGCAATATCAACTTTTTAATAATATCTATAGTTCTAGTATGCGCTTTCCAATACTAATATATATATATATATTGTCATGTTCACTCACCTCCTTTGAGTAAATGGATCCAAGACTCTTCTACATGTCTTTGGCTATACGTAACATCATCTTCCTGTAGCGTCGTTTGAAATGGAGTTTGTTTGTTTTCCATCAGAGCTGGTGCTAAAGATTTACAAACATATGTCATCACAACAGTAATTATAATTTGCGCTAAAATTAGGTACAATGTGTAGGTCTAAAAAGCAAATGCTACCCAAAAGTGTTTTAATTCGTGCCATTTCTTCTTAGTTTATTTAAATACTAGCAGGTACACCTGTTATTCACACGGGGAATTTATAAAGTAATTTTGTATTTTTTTGTTACATAAAAATAACCACAAGGAAAAGTAGCCAAATATTATTAATTTTACATAATTAATCCTTTATTGATTTAAATTGTGTTACAAAACTCGAAAAGTAGGGTGACTAAAACACAATGTCAAAATAGATAACTACTCTGAATATGTTTTAAAAACTGAAATTTCTTTTGAAGATTGAGTTATAATAACTTATCTATAACCCGCCTCAGTGGCATAGTTGACTAACATGCTAGTTTCGTGTTGAGCTAGACTGCCGAGGAACGAAAAACCCGAGGTTCGAGTCTCGGCCAGGTGAATTGGGTGTGGCTTTTCCTATACGGTATTCCACTATCCCTCCACGCAAATGCGGGCCCACTTCCTCTAAAATCAACCTTTACAATTCCTAATCCATTAGCGTAATTAGTATTTAAGCGTATAATCCAAACGGGTGATAGGACATGGTGCTAAATAAATAAAACTTATATAAACACAATATTTAAACTCTTGCCTATTGGTGCTGATAAAAAAAGATAGAAGAGTAACACAGAATAAATAATTGGTTGTTAAAGAGTTAAAACGAATTAAAGTTACTTAACACTGTTAGCAGTTTACAAATTATAAAATGCATTATTAAATTTAAAAGTTCAATCTAAAAGCAAAATTTAAAAGCAATTCATTAACAAAACCGCAATATTTAGTTAAGAGCGACCAAAATATATTGAAAATAAATTATATACATTGTTACAAAAATATATTGTAAAAAAGAGAATCACAATTAACAAAGAGCATAAATTAAATAAATGACTTGCCATTATCTGCCAAATATAAACATAAAATTGTTTTTTCTTATAGCTTGTGACATTGTGGGCCTCCTATTTCTTGGATACAATTTTCAAATTTCAATTTTTCATCATTTTATAACTAACCGGTCTGGTCTTTATACATGATTGCAAATATTTTAATTTTCTACTACACCTAGAAGTGTTTTTTTTTTTAGTTTTAAAAATTATAAGAGTGACCTTGTGGTCTAGGGGTAAGGTGTCGGACTTCTGTGCTGGGGGTTGGGGGTCAGGGGTTCAATCCTCGGTCCCGGCACAGATTTATCTGATTGCCAAACCCTTCCTTAACCTCTGACAAGACGTGTATTACTCACAACTTGTGAATGTGGGTAATGCCAGGCCTCCACCATGGTTCAGATTCCACGTTAAACTGTAGGTCCTCCATTTCATCTCACAATCACCCTACTATTACACATTAGCGTAAGTGCGTATAACCTGAACGGGTAGTAAGACGTGGTGCTAATAATAATAATTTCAATTTCCAATTTCCTTTATTATAGTGCTGGCCAACAGTCGTAAGACCTATAACAAGCCAGCACTGAAAAGTACATACCTTAAAATACATATATTTACACAAGAAAAAATGATAGACAAAAAATGGCTAAATAATGTTATATACTGATGAATAGTTACGAGATAAAAAAAATAGTTAATAATAATAAGAATAAAAAGTAACGTTAAAAACAAATAACTAAATAGTAAGCAGTAACATTATGCAAAAAACAGATCAGAATATTGTAAGTTTAAATAATATAGGCAGAACTTCTAAATGATAAATGATTGATATGGGATATCCTTAAATAACTCTCTGAGTATAGCTTTCCTTTTATGATAAAAGTCGAATTTGACAAATCTATAATTGGTGCTATGGATACAACGACCTATAGGGCTCATCTTATAAGAGCTATCGAGAAAAAATAATTTAGGATTACGAGAAGCCCGAGAAGGGATATGAACGCCTACATGATCAAGGGCAAATTTGCAATAAATTTTATTATTAAAAATATTAAAAACAAAAAGGGCATCACAATAAAGTCTACGCGAGAAGAGAGTTTGGAGCTCTAATAGGTTTCGAATTCTTCATAATCATAATGAATCCGGTTACTAAAGTATTTATCATAGTATGCGGCAACAAATTTTCTTTGAAGGTTTCTAACCTAAGAGAGTCAGTTAAGGTAATGGAATTCCAAGCAACCGTAGCATATTCTAACTTAGATCTAACCAGAGCGTAATACAGACATCAAAAACAGTCAACTTTCTTAAATGATATAGTAATAAATTTAATAAGCCCAAGTAATTTCAATGACTGGGAAATGACATGGTCAACATGATAGTGGAAATAAAGTTTGTTATCCAGGAGGACACCAAGATCATTAATACAAAGTGTACGAACTATGTTATCACTGCCCAATTTATAAGTAAAAAAGAAAGGACTAGTTTTCCTAGTAAAAGATATAGATTTGGTCTTAGGTGTATTGATAGACATTCCATTTTCCAAAGACCCTTGTAAAATACCATTTACATTATTTTGTAAATCTATACAATCTGCTATTGGTTTGATAGTTTTAAATATTTTTACATCATCAGCAAAGAGTAAATAACTAGACGAGTTCAAATATTTACCAATGTCATCAATAAACACATTAAATAGAAGAGGACCTAAATTAGAACCCTGAGGTATGCCACAGGGTGCTAAAAATGTATTTGAGGTGTGTGAATCAATTTTAATAGTGAATGTTCTTTCATGCAAATAACTGCTGAACCAATTTACATAAGAGTGAGAGAGGCCAAAATTACCAGGTTTAGAGAAAATAATATTATGCTGACATAAATCAAATGCCTTACTTTGGTCAAAATAAATAGCATCAACCTGACCTTGGGCAGAGACTTGAGGGGTAACATGCCCAAGAAATTCTACTAAATTAGTGACAGTAGATTTATTTTTTATAAAGCCATGTTGATTATCTGAAAGTTTATTTTTAAGTTGGTGGAAAGTATGCTCATGTATTATTTTCTCGAATACTTTGAAGAAAGTGTTTAAGAAAGAAATTGGTCTGTAATTACAAACATTTGTTCTTACCACGTTTTTATAGATAGGTATGAAAACAGATTGTTTCTATGTAAGAGGAAAAGTTTCATTTGATAGGCTAATGTTAAAGATATAGGCTAACAAAGGGCTGAAAATGCTGGCACAGCCTTTAACAATAAAACTTGGAATTCCATCTGTTCCGGAACATCTAGAAGAACTCAATTTTTTTTATAGCATTAGCAACATCCAATAGTGTGATGTGGCATGGATACAAGGGCACACTAGTTTTAATAACGGGGCAGGGTAAGACAGGAATATCTGAATTATAAACGGAATGAACGTTTGTCCCAAACTCATTAGCAATTAATAAAGGATCCGCTATAGACTTGCCATTAATTTCTAGGTTGGATGGGAAAACTTTATTCGTACGATTATTTTTAACAAATTTCCAAAAATCTTTAGGTTTGCATTTAATAATATTTTCAACTGAGTTCATCCAGTTGGCTCTGTCTATAATCATAGTAGTTTTAACTAATTTACGAAAGTGAGAAAAATGAGAATAGAATACACTATTATTTGTTTGTTTAAACTTTTTTTAAATAATAATAATAATTTAAAAATTATAGTTCTCCTCTCTTATTCTCTATATCATAGTTATAAAATTAAAAAACTTTAACTGTTTTCTAGATATTTGGAGTAGTCCACCTTTCTGACAAATTTCAATTTTCTACTACACAAAAAACATATTGTTTTTTTAAGTTTTGTAAATTTCCATCTGTCACTTTCCCGAATCCACTGACCCTTGTTTTTAAATTATAAATACAGTATTATGACTTGTATGGTTTCTTGGTTGCTCCTCTCTACATGTGTGTAAATATTTATATTTTCTATCATAAAGGAAGTGTTTTATTTTATTACTTTAGGGAATTTTTTAGGGGGATCCCTTTCCCCATTTTAGAGTATTTAGTTTTGAATATTTTTTTTGTCTGAGTGTTTGAGGTGGATCTTATACCTGCCTGACATATTTTAATCTTATACCACAGTGAGAAGTAGTTTCTTACATACGTTTTGGAAATTTCGAAATCCCCTCTTTTACTTAGCTTAGTTTAGAAATTTCAACTATTTGAGAATGGGTAAGTTTTATTTGTTAAATAAACACGATTCGCCTTCTAATATGAATACAAAACAACCAACACAAAATATAATTTCTCCTTGAATTTAAGATATAAATGTATTCTGTAATTGTTCTTTGGATTGCAATTTATTTCGCGAGATAATTTATTCTAAATTCATTAGGAGAATACAACGACTTATCTAGTGGTTTAAGGCATAATGTTGGTGCAAAACACATTCATTTTATTGGATTTTAATAGAAAAATATAGCCTATATGATAAATTAATGTCTTCAAGAGGTACATTTTTCTATCAAATATTTTTGTTTATGGACCATGTATTACTGCCCATCTGGACTATCGTAATTTGTGGTCACAATAGTCACAATAAAACCTCTTTACACCTGTCTGAGATTCAAGCCTTGAACCTCTCATAGCTGGAATATCAGACAAGACAATACTGATGCCTTTGTTAACTTACCTATTAGTACAGACTAGCTATAGATAAATGTAGTATTAGTTGAAATTTCGGGGAAGAGGGGAGGAGGATAAAGAGAAGTGACTAAACAATTAACGTGTTATTTTTGCGTTGTTAGCTCTATATAAGTTAATCTAGTGTTTACAGATGACGCAATCTTCTTAATTAATCTCAACTTAAATAACTTTAGGGGTGTTGTATACAAATTAATAATCTCACCAGAGTGCTCATCCAATTCACTACCTCCATGCTGAGCGAATTCACTAAAGAACAGGTAGGCGATGTCACTGTGAGTAGACCTTAATGTATCTTGATTTGGAAGGTATCGTTTCCTTGCTATATCTGACGTCAATTCGTGCCTCCAACACAGTAAGATCTTTCCAGACATGAACTTCTCACGGATTAACAAATCTGAAAAAAATATATATATTTTTAAATTTATATATATATAAAATGTGTATTTATTTCTACTTTTTATTTTTAAAGTGTTTCTCCTGAGCTATTCTCTATAATCTTGTAGTGATTTCTTGGATATATAAGGAAACAGTTTTAAAATATTACATAAATAAAATATTGAAAATAAACAGTAAACAAAACGTAAGACTTCGCAAAATGCCATCTAAATAAAATATCAAAAATGTACCCAAGGTATGCGTTAAATTATATCATCAATTTAAATTTAGTCTAGTGAAATATCAAAGTCCTTTGTTTGGGTCTCATTACGTAATTTTAATACATCAACAAAATATGAATTATTAGCCCCTTTTTTCAGTCAGCTTGACTTTATTTTTACATTTAATATTTGAACAAAATGAATGATATAACTATTAAATTAAAATAGATGAGAATTCTGCATCTTGTTGTTGTGAGTACACTAATTTTTAAATGAGTTCAAAAATGTTTTTAAATCAATATTTTGTTTTTGTTTGGCTCAAAATAAATTAATTGAGGGTAATAATCAAGTTTTTTTACATCACACATAGGGTTATCCAGCTAATATATTATTTTATGTTTTTATCTAATACACGGTTGGGCAGTCCAATACAAATAAAATTAATAAAGGTATTTCTATATAAAGAATAAAATAAAGAATATGTCTAAATTGTATAGCATTCGTCATAAATATTGCATTTGCCAAGATTACCCGAACAATGAGAGACAGTTTTATTTTTGTTGCCAAAATAAGATAACTTATTAGAAAAAATCAGGTTTTCTAAAGTTAAAGCCCATAGTTGAAGTTTAAATACAAGTTGTATTTAAGATATTTCACACATCTAAAGAGAGATAGACTTTTTCAAAGTTTCTCTAGAAGAGGTTTAAAATTATATAATTTTTAAAAAAGAATAAACCTCTTTCGTGATTAATTTTATTAATAGTATTTCATTTCAAACCAGGCAGGTATGATGAACCCAACACTTATCAATTCCACCAAGACAAACTGTAATCAACGAGCAAAGCGTACACGATTACAAAAGGTATAGATGAAGAATTAGATTCAGAAATAAATCTAGAAAGAGCGACGAATTAGAACGACGTTTGTCTAATGATAACTCCACTCCTAGAACTTTATAGCCACCGCAGAGTTTGTACAAGACTAGCCATATTAGTTTTACAAAATGGGATACGAGCACCAGCGCTTGTACTGAAACGTGAATAGTAAAAGGTGACTCCGTGGAACAGATGGCAACTAAATTCTTTAGTGTTCAGTGTCCGTAATAGTATACTTTGTAGTGTTTTGCTTTATTAATAATCGATTTACGTGATTTGTAGCTGTGTAAACTACTATGTTTTACAAATTTTGCGGACAAATACAGAAACAATAATTATTATTAGATAGATAATATTTGAAGCTGAGCATTTTTATACCAAACTAGCAATACTTTGTGACCTTGCAGCTCTGGCTGGCATCGTACTTTATGAAAAGTTATATATTTACATGTAAATGTAATTTCTGTCCCTAAAATACATTGGCTCAGGACATAAGGGATTATAGCCCTGCTAAGCCATCATAGACGTCTTCATTTCCTGCTGTCTCAAAGGTTATACACTTTACATATTTGGTCTCTCAGAATAGTGGTGGCTGGTGTGAGTTTTGTTTGGTTAGACACACAAGTCTCAATATCTACAGGATAAGTTCAAGGGGATAAATCCCTCGGATAGAGGAGGCAAGGAAAATGTATTAGCAGTGTATATTTGAGGAGTTCTTCTTTGTATCTTTTTGCGGGGTATAAATACTGTAATTGATATACAAAATGGTCAATAATATTTACTTATCCCTTAATAGTTAACTAAGTTGAAAAACTATTAAAAGTTGATATATTTTGTGTACTTGGTGAGATAATACATCTAAAGAAGTGAGAATTACTCTAATCAACGCAATTGATTTTCATGGGACTGTATACTTTTTAAAAAGACAACATAGCTAAAATGCCTTTATACCCGAAACTTTAACTCAATAAATGGTGCGTCTTCCCACTAAGCTATGGAATTCCGGTCTCAATTTTCATCATAGCAGAAAAGTTTATTATTAGGGAAAACGGAGTTTCCCTTTTCTAAGGGGTAAATTAATTATATGGAGGGCATTGGATATTGTGTCTGTTTTAATCTATTAAGTCCATTGAAAACACGTACGTTAAATATCACTACTAAAATAAAAATAAACAAAAGTAATATAATGGATATTAGATTTGATAGAAAGCGAGGAATTCTCTCTCAGTTCTGGTTTCCCCTATTACCACAGTCTAGTAGTAATACTATGACGGGTAGACCCAATGTAAAGAGAATAGAAGGTAGTACAAGTTGGAGAAAGACGTTCCCATGCCTCATTTATCATAATGCTCATTTTGAGAATAATCAACTAATGTTTAATTTACAAAAATGGCACCACATGCTGTTTTATTTTATACATATCCCTACTTATATTCCATAGACATTCAAATTGTCTGTAACAGTCCAAAAATGGGTTGGTTGGTTTGTCTCACCCCTTAAATACCATATAACAACACAATGTATTGTCTGTAAATATCTAAATAAATCTTTACATTTAAATAAAAACTAATTCATTAATTCGTGTACATTTTCACACAGTTCATTTTGTTTTTATTTTTCAATAATTAACAATTAATAAAAGTATAACTTCTTTTAACTTTTAATGAAAGCGTGAAATTATAATTCAGTCTAATGAAATCAGTGTTCTGACGTACATTTTGTATTAATTTGCAGTAAATCACAGAAAATGGCACGTGAGTACATGACTTAACATTCACAAAGCTTTGTGGAAGACCAATTAAGTCCCTTCTAAATAATTATTGTTAGAAATTATATCGCGTTTGAGAACATTAAACATATTAATACATATTTAAAATCCACACCAATAAATGAGAAAAACTGAATAAATTACACTTAAAAAACTATTAAAGTATGTTCAAAATTACTTACGTGTTGGAACTATTGTATTAACACTGGCAACATTCAATTTGTTTAAGATTCTTTGCATTTTAGTTAACTTTCAATTTATCACCACAAATATCAAAGTCACTACCGGCAAAATCAATGGAACATATTCGAGAAAAATTTGTATTAATTGTGTCTTTCCTTTTACATTTGAGTTCCCATGTACGGAAAATTTCTGGATCCTTAAGAAAGGTGTAAAAATATATATTATTACCCTCGCAGTTTCGTTGATTATTTACACAGAGTGCAACAGCAAAGCTAGGCATTTTGTATGTTTGTTTAAAAACATATGTAATTATAATTGAAGAACGTACGAAAATAAATTTGCAAAATGCCTAAAAGTCTTATTGTTCAACTTTGACTTGTGGCCTTACGTGCCTAACGTACATAAATAAATGAACAAAAAGCCTAAAATTCTGATTGTTCAGCAATGAATTGTATCCTATATATTATATTATACAAAATACCCTTCCTTCACCTCTGACAAGACGTGTATTAACCACAACTTGTGAATGTGGGGAATGCCAGGCCTCCACCGTGGTTCGGATTCCACGTTAAGCTGTAGGTCCTCCATTCATCTCACAATCACCCTACCATTACACTATAGCGTAAGTGCGTATAACCCGAACGGGTAGTAAGACGTGGTGCTAATAATAATAATAATAATAATAATAATAATAATAATAATAATAATAATAATGTATAAAATAAAAATTATTATAAAATAATAAACATATTGATAAGAACAATACAACTGCATATAGTTAGAATTCATACATACATTTAGTATTATAGTTACTACTATTGAATCATTAACTAGAACACCCCTGCTGTATTTTATATTAGCATATTAAAACAGATAATTTAGTGGTAAACGTAATAAAGTTACTTATCCATACACGAAAAAACCACTACCAGGCAAACACAAATAAATAAATAATCATAAAGATAAATGAAAGGACCGCCCGAAACACATGGACCGCATGACATACTACTAACTGATGTGTACTGGGTGACGTATATCTTGGCTGACGTAAGCAATGACATCAACAAATTCTTCCAAATGGCACTACCTATTTCTTCTCTTTACATTGGGTAGTTCCACCCATTGGACTCCACACGTGAGCAAGCATGGGCACGCAGGATAAGTGCTTTAAATCCTCTTTCAGACAAACCTATATGAACCGATCATTTAAGCTGTGATGCAACTCACTAAGGCTTGCAAAAAAAAAATCTGCTTGTCAGAATTCTACAATGCATGAATCTAAATAGGTTATCATAAGAGCGAATACCTTGGACGTGTAAGAAAACATATATGCTTGTCAGTGTTCTACAATGATTGAACCAGAAGACTGTATAGTGTTATTGCTTGCATTTCCAATTTGAACTTTTTTTTTTCAATTAGATTTTTGAGAATGTCTGTTTTTAAACATGGTCTCATGAAATTCTATAAGATAACATCTAGTTTTTTAAAATCTATTTTCTTTTGTTATTATTATATTTTGATAAGCTCCATAATAAAGTGTGTGCAACTGTTTGCTCCAGAAAAAAAGTACACCAACATCATAAAAAAATTTAAATTCCTACCAGCCTCCAATTATATTATTTTATTGCTATAAACATTAAATCACGTGTCTCGCGATAGTAGCCGTAATAAAGTGTCATTAGTAAACTGTTTTGCAGCGAAGAATTCTACGTTTGACTCCATCAGGTTCTACTTGAAACACTGCTATTTCCGTGATAAGTTTCAGCTCAATTAAGAGCTCGTGTGAAAGGTTACATAAGACCCAATACCTTAGTGGTAGATCGATCTCTCGTAAATATACTCAAGGAGGGAGCTCATTAGGAACGGTCAGCACAGACCAGTCCGGTTCAGTGCGGTTTGGCTAGTTCCCACATGTATCGCCCGGCACAGCAACGGACCGGCCAAAACGTTTGTAGAAACTCCATGCAAGTCCCAGTTGCAATGGAAAGTTCGTCAGAAGTGTTGTTTGTGCGGAGGAGGAAGCGCGTGAAAAAAAATTGCCGCAAACACCGGCTGCTATTTGTTGTCATCCATTGTCCTTCTTTTTGTTATCATGATAAATTGGATTAGAGACATCATAGAGGAATTGGTACTTTCTCATAGCTTCTATAAGAAGTTCATCTGTACTCATATTCACACACAAACACAAACTTGTTTTAAGGCAGAGATAAAAACCATTTTACATCCTCATGATCACACACGTACTGGCCGTTCGAGGTGAACGGATTTAATTCTCGGAGAAGCATTAAGGCCATTCTGTTCGTGTGCTGGGCAGTGCCGAACTGAGCCGAGCGCTCCAAGACGGCTGCATTCCATTGTAATCTAATCAAAGCAATATGACCAGTGTCTTGCCATGCTGGCCGTTCCTAGTAGGTTCCCTACTTTATGTACGCTAGTTTGAAAGAGGCCTAATACCTTAAATTTGATATCCACCTTCCCTCTCACTTTACTCCACTTCACTTTCATAAACTGACGCTATTCTCGGACGACAATGGATTCTTCTCGAGTGTGTACAAGATAATTATGACATATGCATGAAAGTACTACTAAACGGAAACTATAGTCGGCACTGCATTTGTCATCACAACTCAGTTGTCATAATCTCTCTTTGCGAAATGTATTTTTTAAATTTATGAATTGTAAAGCGTAACGTGCCCTTGGGTCCATACACATGTACAAGTGGACTTACCACTTTTGTGGTTTTACATGACAGCTAGCAGAAGCTAGCAGATGGTATCAGTAATTCCAACATTGTCTAAAAATAACTTTTGTCACCATATTTGGAAATAATTATTATTTATTAATTACTACTATTATTTTTACTAAAAATACTATCAATCACTTTTAACAATACTTCCCCAAAGATTACAGTATAATTTCTCTTTCCATAATCAAATGTAAGAAAAAAAAGTCTAGTAATTTCATTTTAGCTTTTCTTTTACTCTTGTGGCAATTACTGGTTAAATAGACCGTGAAATTTTACATTTAATGTTAATATATTCAGTTATTAATATTTTTATAGCTGCCCTCGCATATCTTTAACATAAATACATGGTTTGCGATAGTAAAGAGGAAAAAACATTCAAAATGTTTGTGAAATAATATAAAGTTTTAACCTTGTAAACAACGAGTATTAACACTATTGCCGACGAACTGCCAACGGTCCTCTTTTTTCTACGTCATCAACCGGCAGATTTTACCCAGTGGCCATATTTGTTTTCAGCTGTAAGGCTACTTTTAACGTTCTCTTACTTTTAATAATTAATTTTAATTAAACAGCAAAAGAAAACGTCAATATTAAGCAACTAACTAAACGGTTATTCGAACGGTTATTTGAACAGTACAGTGTCTTTTTTGAATATTAATTCGGCTAGTTAGTAATCTGTGTGTTCTTTTGTGAATATTATTTCGGTGTGTGAGCGTGCTATCCTCGGAAAATAAACGGATTTTTTGGTGATTTTTGAATAATTATTTATCTAATATAACATTAAAGTGTATGATAAAATAAAATAGCGAGTGTTTCTCAGTGATCTATATACATTATTCGAAAATTTAAGTCTATCAAGACTATAAAATAAATCTTTTAACCCCAAGATTGTGTTGTGTTGCCCTCTAGGCTAACCATCGAGTTTCAAAATTTTTATATTCCAAAAAATCTGTGAAGTGTAATAAAAATTACTTTCGAGTCTTTTTCCAGTGTTGATTAAATAAATACCAGGTAAGACTTCAGGTTATAAGTTATTGTATTTTTATTAGAAACTTTGTTACAACTGTTTAAGAGGAGTGAATCTAAAATATATTGTTGTTAATTAGGATTGCTTTTGATTTGTCATTGTCATTTATTTTATAGGCCTAAACATATTTTATAGGATATTGATTGATATTGACTTTGTTACAACTGTTTAAGAGGAGTGAATCCGAAATAGATTTTTTTTAATTAGGATTGCTTTTGATTTGTCATTGTCATTTATTTTATAGGCCTAAACATATTTTATAGGATATTGATTGATATTGACTTTGTTACAACTGTTTAAGAGGAGTGAATCCGAAATAGATTTTTTTTAATTAGGATTGCTTTTGATTTGTCATTGTCATTTATTTTATAGGCCTAAACATATTTTATAGGATATTGATTGATATTGACTTTGTTACAACTGTTTAAGAGGAGTGAATCCGAAATAGATTTTTTTTAATTAGGATTGCTTTTGATTTGTCATTGTCATTTATTTTATAGGCCTAAACATATTTTATAGGATATTGATTGATATTGACTTTGTTACAACTGTTTAAGAGGAGTGAATCCGAAATAGATTTTTTTTAATTAGGATTGCTTTTGATTTGTCATTGTCATTTATTTTATAGGCCTAAACATATTTTATAGGATATTGATTGATATTGACTTTGTTACAACTGTTTAAGAGGAGTGAATCCGAAATAGATTTTTTTTAATTAGGATTGCTTTTGATTTGTCATTGTCATTTATTTTATAGGCCTAAACATATTTTATAGGATATTGATTGATATTGACTTTGTTACAACTGTTTAAGAGGAGTGAATCCGAAATAGATTTTTTTTAATTAGGATTGCTTTTGATTTGTCATTGTCATTTATTTTATAGGCCTAAACATATTTTATAGGATATTGATTGATATTGACTTTGTTACAACTGTTTAAGAGGAGTGAATGCGAAATAGATTTTTGTTAGTTAGTATAGCTTTTGACTTGCCATTGTCATTTATTTTATAGGCCTAAACATATTTTCTAGGATATTGATTTTTGTTTGTTAAATTATTTAAAGTCATTATAAATAGGCCTACATATTAAAACAATATAATATAACAGATTGTAAAGGTGAGCACAGGCCTGAGGTTGTGTAAAACTTTGGTTAAGTTATTAATCTGTCTTTTTTTCCCCCGAGCATGAGTCTGTCCAAACCCAGGGGAACACCTATGGAGGAGGGGCAAAGCTGTTCCAGGAAGAAGAGAGAGACATGCACACATCAGAGACAAGAGGACATCATCAATGTTGCAGCAGTATTTAGACAAGAGATGACGGACGACTACGATTCATTCAACGTGGCAGAAAAAAACAGCAAGATACTTGAAACTCAGTGTTAACACTGTGAGACGGTGAGGATAAAAAAGAGTTTTATTTACATAATTACAAGCTACATATCTATGGAGTCACTTGTTTTAAGGCTTGTAGCTCCTCTCATCCCTTGGTTGAAGTTCGTTCATGCTTTCTGTGTAGTGAAAATTATAAGGATACTGTACACAAACTATCACTTATAAATATTTTTTTCCCCACAAACAAAATATTCCTACTCTCTCATAAATTTAATTAAATTATTAAAAAATGTAGGCACATCAATTATTAAAAAGAGGTTTTTTTTGCTCACCTCACTCTTTTTAAGGCAGCATATTGTGCCTCAATAGCGAGCACACCTCAAAAGATTTAATTTCTAATTATTTATTTCAAGAAGGATTAATTTATTACTGCTTTAGCATCTCTTGAGATAATGAGTTGATAGAATTTCATAATTATTTGCAATTTCCAAACCTGATAAATATCTATTTAATAGGTTTGTTATTTGATTCGCCTTCTACTTGGGTGAATAATTATAACTATAATAACATATATTGAAATAGTGATGTTACAAAGATAAAATGTTATCCATGCAAAAAAAAGTATGAGTAGGTTGTGTATAGAATCTTTACCATGGCTGTACATTCTAATGTTTCAGTTGGAGTAAGAATGTCGACCATTGCAAGAGACTTATCAAAGAAGATTGGGACAGGGAGATGAAAATGGATGCAGGTGAGACCCACCCACCTATCATCATTAACCTCGCTGAAGATGATGTAGACGAAGTTCTTGCGACCCCGTTGAAAAGCACTTGACTGAACCAAGATAAAGATTAGATTTTATAAATAACATCATAATTATTAAATTCTTCAAAAACGTTGTAACAAGAACATTTTCTTAACTTTATTAAACTTCTTTGGGAGATGCTAACTCACAGATTCACTTTTATAGCATAA
>CABFVX010001898.1:22999-41419 GCA_902151425.1 Timema shepardi | reverse complement strand
GGGGGGGGGGGGGAAAGGTTGCATATCTACAAACTTGAAGTAGGCCTATGTGATGCATTAGTATTATATAAAAAGTTATTCAATCTTAAAATTGTAAGGTTTTGTAGAATATAGTTATAGATTATTTTCTTTCTTCATCCGAAGTATTAGCCAGATTTGAGTTGTGACTGAGCAGAAGAGATGAGTAGCCAAAATATGCTTTTTAAGTCTTGTTGATAACTCTTACGTTGCATTTTTTTTAAATCAAGTCTTACCTTATAATCTTTTGTTAAAATAAATGAATTTCACATTCACTTAGTTATTCTCAATAGATACTCTCAACCAAAATCTTTAAACTTCACTAATTACACATAAATAATATATCAGTACGAACTTTTTTTTTTTATAAAATCAACCTAAAACTAAATTTGCTGGATAGTATTTAAGAAAAATAATTTATAAACCATTTGATAATTAATAAACTTACAACTTAAATGTTTGCTGTATTAAGTTGAAATAAACATATTTACATACAAAAAATACGGACTTTAATCCTGCCTTAATTCTTAGATTTAACCTATCTAGTAATTATTGGGTTTGATAGAATTTGTTGATATCATTGCTTACGTCAGTCACGATATACGTCACCCAGTACATATCAACCAGTAGTATGTCGTGCGGTCCATGTGTTTCGGACGGTCCTTTCATTTATCTTTATGATTATTTATTTATTTGTGTCTGCCTGGTAGTGGTTTTTTCGTGTATGGATAAGTAACTTTATTACATTTACCACTCAAGAATCTGTTTTAATATGCTAATATAAAATACAGCAGGGATGTTCTAGTTAATGATTCAATAGTAGTGACTATAATACTAAACATATGTATGAATTCTAACTATATGTAGTTTTATTGTTTTTATCAATATGTTTATTATTTTATAATAGTTTTTATTGTATATAATATAATATATATGATACAAGTCATTGCTGAACAATCCTATTTTTAGGCATTTGGTTCATTTATTTACGTACGTTAGGCACGTAAGGCTACAAGTCAAAGTTGAACAATCAGACATTTAGGCTTTTTGCAAATTTATTTTCGTACGTTCGTCAATTATAATTACATATGTTTTTAAACAGACATACAAAATGCCTAGCTTTGCTGTTGCACTCTGTGTAAATAATCAACGAAACTGTAAGGGCAATAATATATCTTTTTACACATTTCTTAAGTATCCAGAAATGTTCCTTACATGGGAGCTCAAATGTAAAAGGAAAGACACAATTAATACAAATTTTGCTCGAATATGTTCTATTGATTTTACCGATAGGGACTTTAATATTTGTGGTGCTAAATTGAAAGTTAACTAAAATGCCAAGAACTTAAAACAAATTGAATGTTGCCAGTGTTAATACAATAGTTCCAACACGTAAGTAATTTTGAACATATTTTAATAGTTTTTTAAGTGTAATTTATTCAGTTTTTCTCATTTATTGGTGTGGATTTTAAATATGTATTAATATGTTTAATGTTCTCAAACGCGATATAATTTTTAACAATAATTATTTAGAAGGGACTTTATTTGTCTTCAATAAAGCTTTGTGAATGTTGAGCCATGCTCTCCCGTGTCATTTTCCGTGATTCACTGAAGATTAATACAAAATAAACGTCACAACACCCATTTCATTAGACTGAATTATTATTTCCCACTTTCATTAAAAGTTAAAAGAAGTTATGCTTTTATTAATTGTTAATTATTATCATTATTTAAAAATCAAAACAAAATGAACGGTGTGACCCAGTACAAGAATTAATGAATTTGTTTTTATTTAAATGTAAAGATTTTTTTTCGATAGTACTGTGGCACCGATTAATTCTAGAATTTCCCATCTCAATATTTTGACTCTCCATAAAATCCTCAAATTTCAAACTTTTCTTTGAGTTTAAAAATGACACCTAGAGATTGTAATCAAACCCGGGACCTTTGACTTAGTACATCGATGCTCTAATGACTGAGGTGTCAAGGATTCGTCTCATTCTCAGGGTGATTATTCACTCATATTTTAAGGAAGAATCTTTGATGGACGGGCGGAAAATCGTCAGCTAAAACCAAGCGATCGACTGATCGCGAGCTACCAGATAACGCAGACACCTTCGACTCGGGAGGGCTTTATCATGTCAATAGTACAATTGTATAGATGCATATTACCAGATTGATTAAATAGTCAAGTTATTATTGTTGTTAATTACGGTTATAGCCTTATCTAAATATCAGCTTATTTTAATTGAATAATAATATTGCACGCCTGGGCTACATCATTTGGAACCCATTAAAAAAAAGATTAGCCAGTTGTAATATGTTGTTGCCCAGGGGACGCCCGAATGTAATAATCGTACCTCCTTTCTGTGGAGGCTCTTTTCATGTTTCGATGAGATGAGATGATGATGATGATGATAGTGAGTATGAGGATGTAGGGAAGAGCCGGTGGAAACAATTATAACCTATCTTAAGCCTAATAAACCAAACCCTGGTGACCATTGGAATAGTTTCCCTTTTGGGAAATATGCCTAAGGTTTGATACCAGCCAGGAATTAAGCCCAGATTACCTAGGCTCGTAGTCAGGTGCACTGACCACTACACCACGGGGCTGGTTAATTGAAAAATGACAATTGGACACGGGAATCAAACCCTAACGTTTGGATTATTATGCCAATGCTCTTACCACTGAGCTATCCAGGACTCATCCTGTGCTCAAAGTCATGGCTTGTCTATTTATTTAACAACCTTTTCCCGTTTGGGCCAGTCACTATTTTCTGTTCCGACGTCTTTATAACAAATTACTGTATGTTATTGCATTTCACATATCAATCGTAAATCATTATATATATATTGGTAATTTAAAATATTTATTGGAAATATTTTTTATCTCCTTTTAAATTATTAACCAAGTACTACAATTTTATGTCTCAAGTACACTTTTCACTGTATAAGAATTGTTTATGAACTTCTGTTTATGGCTCATGGTAATATTTAAAATGTGTTAAATAGTTTATTTAAGTTATAGATTCGATAACTATGATTTAAATAATGTATACATTCTCTCAAACTCATTATATGGTAGCATAGTATATACATCAATTTACTACATGAAAATCGTATCGTTCCTTTACCATGAGAGCTAACCTTTACTGATCACATCTAATAAGCTACGCTATAATGGAACCAAGCAAGTTAATCCTGCTAACTTTCAGTGGTAGAGGGAAGGTCGGTTCGTTTGCATGTTAAATTAATACAGGGAGGCCATAAAGTCTGGAAACATAGGCAAAGGAGAAAAAGAGCACACTGAGCAAACACAAGTATATTCTGTGAAAATGATAGACAGGAATAATCTAAAGTAAGACATCATGGCATGGAGAGCAGTGAGAAAACTAATGGGGATGAAGAACTGATGGACCGAATTCACCATAATTATTCTCACTGGGTTGAGCTTTGTTGTGTTGTCAATAAGGGATAGCACATTGAACATGTAACGTATTGTCATTTAGGGTCCTAAAATTACATTTATGTTTTTATGCAATAAAACAATACTAATATTTATTCTTCTTTGGTTACTGCAATTCGATCACGTTCGCGGTCATGAACGCATATATTTGTCATTTTGAAGTTTTATAGAGGAGAATGTACGAATATTTAAAATTTAAAGAATGTTGAACTTTGCTTGGAACACCAAGTCAATGTACGGTGCAATATTCCTGATCAGGGAGGTCCATCAGTAAAACCAATATCCTCTAAGTGTTAAAATGTAGTGAAATTCATTCTAGAAGCAGGGATTGAACCAGTAACAAAATTAATCTATTAATCTATGTTACAACCTTTCATCTGTATAGTGTTTAGATCCTGTAAGATTATACGTGTACCACACTTAATTATTACATACATACAGTATATACAGAACATACAGTACGTACAGTACATACATACATACATATATTCCAAATCACGCCGTTCCCTTACGGAGTAGTCAATAAACAGTTTATATAGCTCAAAATCCACAACTCCCTACTTAATCCATCCTCACTAACTTTCCCCACACTTCTTTTCCTTGCATACTCACTTCCTTTTAACAACATCTATACACCGAGTCATACATACTCTTTTATTCTTAAAACACATAATGTTTCTCTTTTTCACAAATTCGTCTACCACATTTAGCCACGTCTTACATGACCTACTCCCTCCTTTTGATCCACACACTCTACCTTCATATATTTGTTTTGTCACTCGATCCACACTCATGCTCTCAACATGCCCAAACCGAGTTAAGACGCTTCCTTCACATTGACCTATGGGATTCCCTTTTAAACTTCACTCCTTCAGCAGTAATTTATTACTGACTCCGTCCATAATAGATAAAAATTAAACTATACCTTGATTCACAATGAATAATTATTTCAGTTCTTTTTCAACAACCATTTGTCAGAAGAACAGTTACAGTTGCTGTCCAACTTGATGTAACATAACCACCATCATATAACAACGATTAGTCACCAATCATTAGTGACCCCGGTCGATTTTAGGCTCCTTTCACACGGCCGACCGTAATCGGAAATTAATAAATATATAGAGAGATATGGCTCCTTTCACACGCTCCGATTTTGCGATCGGCCGGGAAATAGTCGTCCAGCGAACGAGTAGCTGTCGTATTGAACCTCGACTGCTGTCCGATGTCGGCTGGGCACCACAGGGCAGTTGTTCATGGTTTTAAATTGGAATATTTACACAGGCCGGTATTTAGTCGTTTGACACCCTCCCGAGATAACACACGTGCTGTGCGGTTGGTGGTCGAGTTGCATATGAAAATGGGTGATATTGATGTAAATTCTGAATTAATGATTTCTCTGGTTGAATCATGGCCTGTTTTATGGGGCAAAATTTTAGAAATTTATAAGTACAGGAACAAGACAAAAAATGCGTGGAGAGAAGTTTGTGTTTGTTCTGTAAATGTGGTTTCAAGCGTCCATGCAACTCGTCGAAAGACGAAACAGACATCCATAATTAATTAAAAAACTTATTTTTGTCTGCTCTTAATTCCCCAAAAAGTATGTTAAAGGTGCCAAGTACTTTTTTTTTTTAAAAGTCTTGGGTGAACCCAATGAAAGCTTATTCTACGTTTATTTCTACGACGACGATTTAAACATCATCGCTATAATCCTGTTGTGCTCCATTGCGAGTGATAAACTCAATACAATCCATATCAGCCGTTCAGCAAGAATCGAAATAAAATCGGATAATCCTTGCTCAATTGTCGGACGGTTTGAGATCTGCCGATATCGGCCGACCTAAAATAGGAACGTGTGAAAGAAGCCTAACATTGACCGTGAAAAATATAATTTTAGTATCACGTTTTTTAACAAGGAAATTCTACGTGTATACAATGTGTCATAAAATGAAATTTCAACATCGACGCACAGCTAAAAACAAAAAATTCTCCTAAATGAAAACTTATTAATCGGACGAAATCAAATTATAGCTACACCACACCCGTTTAGTGAATCTGATAAAAGCTAAACATGATTAAGATGTACGGTATACAAAAGGAATTATAAAATAATTTAACGAATCATACCTGGATAATATATTCTAGATAGGCTTAAAATATATTATTCTGTTAAGTACCGGTATATATCTAAATGCTAGACATAGACCAACAAAAGTAGCAAAACATATTATAAACATAGTTAATTTTTTTTATCTTAAAATAAACAGTATTACTGTATCATTCCAATCCAAAATATTATAATAAATAGATAAGTTTTATTTCTCACATTGTTGATATTCAAGATTTAAGCATGCATATGATTTTTATAATACTCTTAAAAGCTTAAATATGCCATAAAGCCTTAAATTATAAAGGGCAGACCACTGTACGTTCAGTTGATAAGTTTAATTTGATTTAGTAGCATAATTTGCTATCTATCAAACGTTGTAATAATATTCAATGTCACCGTGTCACTTCGGCTGTGTTTTGATTAATAATTATATAATAAGCAGTGATTGACTTATCAGCCAACAGGAGTGTGAGGAAATATTCTTGACAGTTAAAACACCAGGATACACAGTAACAAAAAGATTTATTCTGCACATGTTTAAAAATCGTAATTTAGTAATTAGCCATATTTATTCCGTGTTTCGGGATGAATGCTCATCTTTGCTTCAATGACAACAGTTGTAAATCAATTTCTTTTTTATTTAGCACCGCTTCTTACTACCGGTTCGGGCTATACGCCTAAGTACTAATTACGCTAACTGGTCATAAATTGGGAAGGTTGAATGTAGAAGAATTGAAACCGCATTTGCGTGAAGGGAGAGTAGAACAGGATTTAGTAAAAAAACACTCCAGTTCACCCGATCAAGATTTGAACCTTGATCTACCCGTTCTCGGCACTCTGGTTCAACATGAAACTAGCGCGTTAGCCAACTACGCCACCGAGGCGGGTGAAGATGTAATTGAAAATAAAAAAGAAATTACATTTTAGTTTCTATGGTCGAGATTGTCTAGTATTTATGACCGTAATAAAATCAAAACCAAATAAATAATTAAATACTAACCTCATTGATAGTGCAGACACTAATTGAATGAGCCTAATTATAATTAATTCAAAGTGTATAACTTATTATCGTCGTTTTTCGAGAGGCCCCTCTGAGAAAGTATTTTTTCACATTTTGATAGAACTAAAAGGCTAGGTTTATTTAAAGAAATGAATAGAAATACATGAGTTTGTCTTCATCTTTACGTTTAACTGCGACTCTTGTATTTTTATTATGAATTTTGCAATGTGAGTCAGATACTATTCATTGTTAGTAATGCATAATGTGAGAATTCAAACCCAGCCTAAGAAATACCCCGCAGTATTATTATTGAAACCTGTCAAATCAGATTCTCCTCAAAATGATTCATACATTGGGATTGTATTTATCTGACAACCATTTTTTTTTTCACTCAAATTCGTTTAGTATATGTTTCACTTATTTTAAATTGTTTATTCAAGATATTTACTAAAATCAAACTTAAAAATTATTCGTTCAGTGACTTGCACTGATTTAAATTTGTACATACTCATTCGACGTTTAGCGGCACACAAGGTGGAGAAGTTGAAGTGACCAGCTTGAAGACTGAGTGTTGCTGCACTGTTGCTAGTTGGCATCAATAGTTCAAGTAGCTCAGTCTCACTCAAGCCAAATTCGGTGCATGTAAGGAAGCCAGCTAGTTTGGATATTGCAAGGAAACCAAACTCGTTCTCAAGTCCCTGCAGCTGATCTTCCACTCTCGCCTCCAAGGGCACTTCTAAAAGAGTATACAGAAAAATAAAATATACTTATTATAATTACAACTCAAAGGATGTGTTAATAATTATTATCTAGTTCCTAAGTGTTGTAATTTTAAGCAAAATAATATCCAAGCCAAAGCTTGGAAAGCTGTATGTTTTTAAAAGAAAGTTATTCTTGTATAACTGTGTAAACAAAGCTCAAAATCCAACAAAAATCTCTTTAATTGTTATGGTCCTCACAAATATTACCCGTCTATGGTTTGGTTACTACAAATAAAAATAAAACTTTAATCAAAATTTAATACAATATAATCAATGGCAAACATTCTTACTTTTGTTGTAAGGCACTATTATAATCATGTGTAGTGACATATTATACACTATTGGATTGTAAATATTTCATTTGTCTTGAGGGAATTGGTTTTAATTTAAACCTTAACCATGTATAATAATTAATCTAATAAATAGATTGATTAATTTTATTTATACATGTAAGCAAGAATATACGGTACACTTAAAACATAAATTTGTAAATAGTATGTGTGAAACCTAAGGCTACCCTTTAAATGACTATGTTTCTTTATTTTGGAGTTACCTGAAATTGGAGTCACACGGCCTAAGGCGTTAGGCTCGCAGTGGGTTTAAAAGTAAAATAAAATATGTCTTTGAAAGTTTTTTTTAGCTATTCGAACTGGTGTTACCGTGGCTTAGGACATCAGACTCACAATCTATTATTTTAAAAATTACGCTTAGGGATTATTATTACTTTCAAAATTTATTGGTATTTAGGTTACTGCGTCAACACACTTAAATATAAATTCTATGTTATTTATATGATTTGTTTTTAGCAGCTTTTAAGAGATTCAGCTGTCTTTTAATGGGAGAAGTCATTTGTATGCCCAAATACATGTATGTATCTATAAATACAATATGAAATAAAATAAAGATGTTGAATTTTATATGTGTGTTTGATAAAGAATAATAATATTTTTTTTACTTTCCAAATAAACATTATTAAGTTAAGTTACTAATATAAACACAAAACAACCAACCAAGCTATAATAATCAGCTAACTGACATATATCCTATAGGCTTTAATTATTTATCTTTGGATATGAGGTAGAGATTTCTCCTGGGTGATCCAAGTCAGATAGAAAACAAATTAAAACTAAATTCAACAGTACAAATCTTTTTAGTCAAATACCGTTGTTCACTCTGTTTAAGTAATTAGGTTTACAATTGATAGACAAAAAAATATAAAAAATTATTAGGTGCATAACCTCAGGTTTGATCTCCAGTAATGACCAGTTTTAGATTTATGTAATTCTTAATTTTGGAATTCAAGACACACAAATACATGGTCTATCTCATTTATACGATATAATGTTTGAGTGTTTCATTTCTTACATGGCCATGAGGCCGTTTCGTCGTCTTCCCTCCCCACCAGCTATATGCATATCAATAGCCCTCGTCATTATGGAAAATGTAACCAGGAAGGAATTTTTAATCATTATTAGGATTATTGTTGGACCTTATCATAGCTAAGCTAAAACGATTAGTATGGTTGCAGACTACATGTAATTTTTTGTAAAGTTATTATATGTGATTGTGTTATAAAGCAATACTATCAATTTCTCTTACCTGTAGGACTAGGTAGCTCAATGTAACAATCAGCATTCTTAAAGCGCTCCCGTTGTACAGGGGTAAGTTTGAGAGACTCCAAAGGCAGAGACGTTGTAACTAACACGTGTACGTTTCTTGGCAAACTAATTGGTAACCAGGATAAGGCCGCCACAATGTCAGAGTCCAGAGGATTCAAACGATGAATATCATCAATAAATATCACCAACATTTCATTGTTTAAGGAATCTTCAAATCTTCTGATCAATGTTTGGAACCAGTTGTTAACGTACAAAGGATCAAAAGAAGCGTCTTTAGGAAGATAACCTTCTGATGGACGAAAAAGCATGCAAATCTGTTCACAGATGAGACGAAGAAGTTCAAGATTGTAAGAAGAACGAGGTGTAGTCCCAGAGAATCGTATGACTCGAAAAACAGTGGAATTAAACCATTTATCGCATTTGTTAAAGATGTCGGAGAGCAGTGAAGTCTTTCCTGAGCCATGAGCGCCATGCATTATTAGAGGTCCGTGGCGGTTACCAGTTTCTGTCTCATAGCTATTCAGCATAGAATTACAAATCCTCTCTAAAATAGGAGAGGAGCTCCAATCTATTATGTTATCTTTCTGCTGGGAAAGATGTTCTTGTTCCATAGCGAGATGGCAGGTTACTTCTTTAAACACCTCCTAGAAAAAAAAATGCATGCAAATAATTTTAAAAATACTGAGAAAGTTTTATATTTGTTACTTCTATTTGAGTTATTTTATTAAATAAAAGAATAACAAATCTAGGAATAAAGCATCAGATAACATATATTATAAACCATAGAATAAATAGCAAACTAACACCCATTTTCATTTATTCCCCGTCCCAGACACACTATTTTTTTGGCTTGTGAGAAATCACGCAAATTTGCATTTGGGTTTGAAGTATTTTTCTTTATTTGTATACATAGTTAGAGAATTCTTAGAATTTCACAATAACTATTTTTGTTTTCTTTATTATCTTTTATCTCAATTAAAAGCAGTAATACTGAATAGAATTTGCTGTTTTAGCTATTATATTAATATATTATATTATAATATATTTTTAATTTTTCACTAAACTTTATCAATGCAAATACATTAAATCATTACCATCAATGCATTTTACAATATTGTGGTTTTTAAAACAAACCCACTATATTTTAAAGTACAATATCTAATGTTCTTAGTAGAACAGGATTAATTATTTTTAAACAAATCAATTAAATATACTAAATAATTGGCAGGGTTCAAATCCCATGAATAAATTAAAGCTATTTGAAAGTAAGCCTACGCAGGACTCAAAACCTTTTTCATTAAAAGGTATTTTAAAATAAACAAGTATTTCTCAGAGATTCTATCCAGGTTTACATTTAATATACAGCCAAATAAAAAATCTTGACACGTTAAAGTTATGTTATTGGATATAAAAATCAAACATTATGAAAATTAAATATCAAATACTTCATTGTGACTCAAAACTGGTATACCGGTGCATAAAACATGCTGAAAAATTAAGATCAAGATTAATATTTCCTGAAGTTCTAATCACATTTTATCAAACCCTGAAACAATTCAACATAATTAAAATATACTTTTAATTTAACTACTTCATTACTATACGTGTACATTTAATAATGGAAAGTACATGTTTGAGATAAATAACGGATATTTTAAAACATATACAATATTTTCCGACACTCAATCTCTTATAAACACAAAAACGTAAAATAAAAGTTAATTATCGCATTAATACGCACTCTATTCAAACATGATTACAAAATATTAGGTAATTAATAGGGAGCCAAACATGTAGCATACACATTAAAATAATTTTAAAAAAAGTACGTTGCGAGTTTAGATTTCCACTGTACTAAACAGAATTAAAAATCAGTATCAAGTGTCTCAACATATTCCGATCCATTCCGAACAGCACACAACTATTAAAGTCAGCAGGTTGTGTCTTGCTAAGATTGAGAACAATTTAAAATAAAATAAAAACGTCCAAAACATACATAACACATACATAGCAACTAATCTCACAAGATAAATCATATACAATTACCAAACCCAAAACAAACTCAATAAACAATCTTATCTTTGACCCCTTCTTAAATCCAAGCCCAATAATCTCTGAAAAGAAAATGATGCTTTTGAATATGAGCCTCTGAATTAAAAGCGATTCCAAGCAAAATTATAGTCGGAATGACGTTTTAAAGGGTTTCAATTAAGACTACATGCCATTTTATGTAAAAACACCAAATAGAAACAAGGGTTGGTCTCAATGTGTTATTGTTAAAACCAGGGTTAGACTGGGTCCTCCAAAAGGGTGCAGACCTAGGATTTTCGGAGGGCGTAAAATATTATTACGAACTCACAAAAGTTTACCTTTTTACTGTAAAATCGCTATAGAAGTGCCGGTAGAACCCAATAATATTGATTAATAATAAATAATAGTGGTTATTGCAAGGACTTTCAAACTAAAATTATTTTTCTTTTCCTTGTGAAACTCAAGGTATTGTAGAATATTCCGAATTCCATAGGTTATTTTTAATAAATATAGTATAAAGAGACATTCATGGGATAAGTGAATTCTACTTCATAAAACATCTGGTATTTAAGGAAAAAATTGTAAAAATATTATACTATATCCGTGGCAAGGATCCTCGGACTATTCGGATACAGCCTGTCTCAATAACACCCGTTCTAAGCGAACTGGCTTTGTCTCTGAAAAAAGAAGGGTAGATATCACACCCCCAATCACCTCAAATAAACCTGACTTGTATCAGTGCCGAATACAAGTCTCTTCAAAGCAACACACCCTCACATTTCAAAATAGATTTTCATTTTCATGCCAAACTTCCAAAAGTTTAAATTTCTAAATTATTAAATGAATTTAACTTTACATACCCAAATTATAATAAGGAAAGGACGCTGTTATGAATCCCATTTAAAATATAATAATACGTTTGATGTTATAACTAGTCAAAATAAGTTCAATATAGAAATTAGAATTGGAAAAGGGTGAGAGAGAGAGAGAGAGAGGGAAAAAAATAACGTTTTGATCAAAACTTATTCCATGGAGGGGAATGTGCTACGTTCTCAGTAAGGTTTTGTGGGTACGAGCTTGAAGACCTACGAAAGGCTCTCCTTACTAACAAAGCTTCGTCTCTGACCTCTAAACCCAGAGGTCATCCTCCGACACGAGCACCGACGGCGATCGGTCTCAGTCGGGTGCTCGGACCCCTCGGCCGGCGCTCAGACTCCGTCAAGAGAGAGATCGTCGGTCTAGTTGGACGTAAACTTTGACCTCTCGACCCACAGGTCGTCTCCTGACCAGAGAACCGACGGCGATTGGTCTCGGCCTTCACCGGGTGATCGGATAGTGATAGTTTTTGTTGTCTGGTAAATTAAATTTTCTTAATTCTTACTAAAGTAACTAAAAATTACGCAGGAGCCAAAAATTAACACACTTATAAAATTAATACCAAGCTATATCACTCGAGGCGCGAAAAAAACTAAACAGCTGATTTCCACCACTTCAATTGCAGCCACGCGACATGGCCAAACGGATCATTGAAGGGGTGTGCCTTCTCTCCCACTGTCGCCGGGCGCCAATCACCCCTTGTTGCTGAACATTCCCCACCACCTAAATCTGTACTCATTTAAATCTAATCTTGCCTTCACGGTTTCATCTTAGGTCAATATCATTAAAAAATCAATACAGTAATAATACAGAAATAGGTTTTAACATAAATTTGATTAAAATATGTGTCAAACTAATTTGGAAATTGATATATTTCAGTCGGTGACCTGGTGGTCTAGGGGTAAGGTGTCGGACTTCTATGCTGGCGTCCGGGGTTTGATCCTCGGTCCCGGCAAAGATTTATCTGATTATCAAACCCTTCCTTCACCTCTGACAAGACATCTTGTGAATGTGAGGAATGCCAGGTCTCCACCGTGGTTTGGATTCCACGTTAAACTGTAGGTCCTTCATTTCATATCACAATCACCCTACCATTACACATTAGCGTAAGTGCGTATAACCCGAATGGGTAGTAAGACGCGGTGCTAATAGTAGTAGTAGTAATAATAATAATAATAATAATAATAATGATATATTTCATAATATTCTGGTCTCTTTGATTTCGTAAAGTACTAAAACGAGCTTTGACGTATTTAGCTATAACATCCTTACTTTAATGGTCCAGCCGTCATAATTTTGAAAGTTCCTTCGTGTATAATTCTAAGCTAACCATGGCAATCACAACTCAGTTATTGCAATTAATAAATAAAACATCTTAGAAGGAAAATATTACCTAGTTTACAATCTGAGACCCGCCTCGATGGCGTTGTTGGCTAACGCGCTAGTCGTGTTGAGCTCAACTGCTGAGGACAGGGAGATCGAGGTTTGAATCTCGGTCGGCTGAACTGGGGTGTTTTTCCTAAATGGTTTTCCACTCTCCCTCCACTGAAATGCGGGCTCACTTCCTCTAATTCAACCTTCATAATTCCTAATTCATTAGAGTAATTAGTACTTAAAGCGTATAACCCGAACGGGTAGTAAGACGCGGTGCTAAATAATAATAATAATAATAATAATAATAATAATAATAATAATACCATCTTAGTGCACAAACGAGCGCAATCGCAAGGCGGCCGTCGTACTCAAATGACAATGAAAATTTTACCTAAGCACAATCATAGAAACATGTTTGAAAAAAAGAATCACATTTCACCAACGAGCATAAATTAAATAATAGACTATTTTGCAGAAACATATTATTTATGAAGCATTATTATTATACAAAGAGAATCATGGTCATCAAGTTATGTCAATTGAATTGGTTTATTTTAATTGTCATGTCGCTCCTAGATGTGCAATAACAGCTATGTATTTGTAAATCTAGTGTATCCACTTTAAGATAGGCTTTAGTTTGTGTGTTGATTTAGTTTTAGTATAAACTTTTTTCCTCTGCCTTTACAAATTTAATGTTCTAAATGTCTTACTACAGTCCAATTTTTATAAAAAGAGCCTTTTAGAAAATAGATTTTTTGTGTGTTCAACATCAATAATATTTTATATTTTGTTATTTTTGTTAGCATTGTGCCTTAATATTCGTTCGAGCTATACGCTTATGTACCACTAATTACGCTATGGTGTTAGGGATGAGGGAGGTTTAATTAGTAAATAGTGTACCCACATTTGGAACATATCGAGTTTTTATGGCTTAGGAAATTTTAGAGGCCCCTCCAATCTCCCAGCAGTAAATTTTCGAATTCCAAACTTTCTAACTTTTATGGTTATGTGTTTTATCAAATTGACAAATTTAAATTTTCTTTCGTGCATAAAAGTATATTTTCTTTGGAAAGATGGCAATTTACTCTCATTTACAAAACCCTCTGTCCCCCTCACCCTTCTTAGCTTCCACAATTATAATTTGAAATGCTAAGACTTATTTGGTTATTTTATATAATATTTTCCGTGGCTACCAAATGTCAACCTAACCACATCGTAAAGAATGTTATATTTTGGTTGTATATATTTTAAGCGCTACAATTTCCTGGGCTTCAATTTTGAAATTCCACTTGTTCAAGAATGTAGGAAACGCGAGAAAATGCCAATCTTTGCAGTTTTTTATCAATTTATTTGGGCCAAAAAAATTAATATAGCTCCAGTAGAAATATATAGTTTAATTTTCTTCACTTGGTGATATAAACAGTTGTTAGAATATTTGTCATGGGCATAGCGGCATTAGATAAGATTTTTAAAATGAATTAACGTGAACATTGTTCCCTGTCTAGCTACTAAAACATGTTTTATTATTAAATTACATGGAGAAATTTCAAGATTATTTCTCTACAAAAATTGTATTTATATAGCTTTGTAAATATTTTGAGGGGACCTTCACTCTCTATTTTCCAAGCCTTCATTTTGAAATGTAATAATTCAGGCCTTGGTACTGTTTGAGTTGGTCTTTAAGCCCACCTGACTTATGTCAATCATCTAACACTTGGAGAAGTAGTTTAGTCTTTTACGTTTTAAAAATTTGAGACCCCCCATATCACCAGCCTCCTTAGAAATAACTAATAATTAAAATGTATTTTCGGTTATTTGAGGTTATCCCTCTATATTCCTGACAAATTTAAATTTTCTACCTCCTACTAGTACACCCCTATCCCCCCACCCCTCCCTCCCTATTTCCTGTAGTCTTATTTTGAAATTTAAAATGTTCAGACTTTATAGTTAATTTGGGTGGTCCCTATCTCTGCTTGACGAACTCCAGTTTTATATCACACATAAAAGTAGTTTATCCATTTAAGACTTATTTGGTTATCTGAAGCCGTACCTCTACCAGCATGCAAAATTTAGACTCTCTACCATACTTAATCTTTCCTAAAATTCCCCCTTTTTAATGGACTCCTATTATAAACTTTAAATTTTTTGGACTTTTATAGTTATTTGGAGTGGTATTTTTGCCTATGTGCAGAATTTTAGTTTTATACCACACTGAGAAGAGGTTGTTTCTAATACTTTTGTAAGTTTTTACCCACTCAACCAACCCACTTTTCCAAACCCTTTTGAAAAATATTAAATTTTAACATTTATTTGGATATATGGAGTTTTATTTCTACCTGTCTTTCAAATTTTAATTTCTAGCCTCATCCCAAAAGTTATTTCTAGCTTAGCTTCCCCCTTCCCCATTTCCTATAGCTAAAGTTTAAAAACTTCACATTTTTTTGTTTACTTAGAGTGGTCCGCATACCTAAGAATTTAAGTTTTCTACCACACAGAGACGTAGTTGAATATATTAGTTTTTGTAAATATTGAGCCCACCCCCTTCCCCTACCATTTCTTCAACTTCAACTTATAAATTTCAAATATTAAGATTTATTTGTCTATTTTGAAAGGTCATTCTACCTACTTGCCAAATTTAAATATTCTATTTCAGCTAAAAGTTGTTTTTATTTTTATAACCCCTTACCCCCCCCCCCTTGCCCTATTAACTGGGGTCCCATTTAAAATTAAAAATGTACAGACTTATAGTAATTTGACCTGTCCCTTTAATATACATATACATTTCAATTTTCTGCCACACTGGGAATTAGTTGTTTCTATTAGTTTTGTAAATAATTCAGCTCATTTTTCTAATTATCATTTAGAAATTTCCATTTTTAAGATTTATTTGGTTATTGGGAGTTGTCCTAAACGACTATCAAATTTAAGTTTTCTAGCACACATAAAAGGTTTTTATTCTGTTTATATCCCCTTCCATATGTCCCAGGGTCGCACTTATTAAACAAAACTGTTCACATTTAAATAATTATTTGGAATGGTCCCATTTGTTGTCTACTCAATTTCAATATTATATCATGCCGTAAATTATTTTTTTATATTAGTTTTGTTATTCTTGAACACACATTTTTACCAACTCACCTCGGGAATCATCTTGTGGTTGCCGTACATAAATTAATTTCATATTAGTATTCTGCGACCCGATAATCCTCCATATATCAAATTTCATCTTGATTGGAGGACATTGAATTTACTGCCCCCTTTTCCCTCTTTTACACCCCTTTATGTGATTAAATTTGAAAAATCCTAAAAATATCTTCCCCATTTCTATATAGAAACATTCGTTTTATATTTCAAAGTTCTATGTCCACTAGTTAAAAAAATGCATGCTCAGTGAATTTTGAAAACTTTTGAACCCCCTTTTTCATCTCTTAAAGGTTGATGTATTTCACAAAATTTGGTCTTATCTCTGGTCTATAGCCAATAAGGAACCTTTAATAAAAATTTCACGTGTCTATGTTTGAAACCATTAAGCTCTTCTTACAAAACCACAAACTCCCCCACCTAATTTATTGTCTCTACAGGCAAAATTGGCCCTATAGTTTGGAATTGTAAGCAATAATGTCTCATTCCCGTGTATCCACACTCTTGTTAATATTATTAAATCAATATTTAGTTTAATATAAGAGATAAAACATAATAAATTCTTATATTTGTGCTTTATACTTCTAATATTTAGATATATTATTTTTAAATAGCAGTTTAAATGAACTATTTGGCCGAAATTAGCTTTAGAACAAGATTTCCAATAGATGATTCTTCTATGATATTAGTTTTGGTCACCACTAAGTGAGAAATAATGTTCCAATAAAGACGAAACTACAAACAAGTTTATAAGTTGTATAATATTAACTTGTGTCCATATTATTAAGTCTAATAACTAGCCTCATTAAATAAATGGTATGGAGCACCAAACAGTCTTTCTCTCTACTTTGTCTAAAAATGGAAAAATTTACTTAAAACTTGTAGTATTTGTGAAACCAGATAATATACATTTTTACAGAAACATGATGGAAAAAATGAGCATCATATTCCACCAAGAGGCATAAATTAAATAAACGTATTGTTCATTATTCATATTTTACAGATTTTACATATTTTCATTAAAAAGCATAATAATAAACTCCCGTTTTCTGAGACCTAAATTTAAGAAAAATATTTGCCAATGGCTCGGAAGCTGGGGACCTTTCAAGAATTACGTAAGGATTTTTTGGGTGGGAACGATCAGTAATTTCTTACGCTTTCGTGGGGGTGGGCAGATTCCATCATAACTAAGGATTTTAGGAATGTTTATGGTTAGACAAAATCTAAGGAAAAAAAAAACACTTTTACAGACGCACAGTCAAAAATGTTGCACCTAGCGATGACAGATGGCGCTGAAGCATTGCCTATAGATGCACTAATGCTATACATAACTATAAAATGTCATTTATCTATGTTGTTTTAAACCTAATTTTACTGTGATAAATATTTTATAATTTCACATCACGGATCCTTTTGTCTAAAATAATATAAGTTACCAAATTGTAAGAAAATTACGTAAGATCAGTCAGGGGAGAGGAGAGAACGAGAAATCTAACAATTACTTAGGTAGGGAGATTTTGGGAGTAAGAGGGGTCAAAATAATGAAAACAATCCTTACGTAATTTATGAACAGCCCCCTATTGGTTTTATAAAAATATATTTCAAGTAAAGGGTTTTTTAAATTTAAATTTTGTTACAACATTACAACATTGAGTTATTTCGTGTCTCAAATACTTGCAAATATATTATTAAAATGGGCAATATCTACTTATGTAAGTTACCCTTAAAATCATGTTTATGGGATGATTAGCTTATAATGATAAACAATACCCAGATACAAAATTTAATAAAAATAGTTACAGTGGATTTCGAGATAGCTTGTTTTCTCTCTTTTTTTACCTTTAGTACAATACCATCCATTTTAGGGTAAGATATTTAACTCCAAAAACTCCTCGAGGGAACCTTACAAACCCATATATACTAAGTTTTAGCCTGATCAGTAAAATGATGTCGGCTTTAGTTCTGGATGTAGACACACAGGCAGACGGCATCGCAAACCAACACCTTTTCCGTTTCGGGCGGGGGGG
>CABFVX010001898.1:0-22485 GCA_902151425.1 Timema shepardi | reverse complement strand
ACAAATATTAATTTTGAGACCAGAGTCTAGATTCATAGAAATATGTCAAAACACAGTTAATTTATTTCATTTAATTGGGATCAAAATCAGATTAAAATCACAAGTACTCAACTCTCCAAAGTTCACTCAACGAGATGAGACTTTTGGTGTAATATATTCCATATTTTCTTCGTCGGTTTCCCTAAACATTAAATATTCTCCTTTGCAGTCCACAGAAAGTGATTGTGGATTCTAACTTTAAGGAGGTGGTTTTGTACAAAATAGCTTGTGAGTTTTGCATTGTTTAAGCCAATGAGGCTATATTATCCTTATTTTCTTCAATGACTTTCCTAACATTATATGTACAATATCTTCTTTGTGTTGCACATAAAGAAACTGCTCAATAAATGTTTCTAGGATATGTGTGTGAACATATCTGTTGGGGATTTGAGATTCCTTAAGTCATCATGCCCTTTATTGAGATACGCTCTATGAAAAATTAGATAATCATGCCATGACTCCATGTTGGCATCACACTTTGTTAATGTTTTCATGCAGAGTTTACAGTGAAATTTTCGTTCTATCTTGTATGCAAGATAGCCATCAAATTTAAAAGATCGAACGGTAAAACCAATAAGTATATAATCTTAATTTGTGATTATAAAAAACGTTAAAATTGTATGTGTATGGTTTCATACTCGTTAGCTCCTATTTAAAAACCATTCATTTAATAACAAAATAAATTAAATAGTAAATAATTTTGATATACCTATTTATTTTTAATCTCGCGTATAAAAATAATATGTATGTAGCCAACAATCGGTTTACCCTGAAAGGTGACATCAATAATTTAATGGACTAGACTAGCATATAGCCGTAATTTATAAGCCACAGTGTTACATCATAGTTTATGATAATAAAAGGAAGTGTTTGTGTGTGTTTGTGTGCGATGATAGCCAGATCCACACCACGCAGAGATCTGCAATTTTTAACACAGGTGGACGGAAGTCGGTCCGATTGCACCTTGAAGCAGGATTTTTAGATTTTCAATTATCTTATTAATTATGATATTTTAAACATTTTTGAAGAACATATTTTCTGTTTTAGAATTACGTTTCAGAGTTACGGGTACCATTGGGATGGGGGGTGGGGGGATGTCTATATATAATTATTATGCCACAAGGGGTCACGGACAATGCCGTGCAGGATTGCTAGTAATTCATAAAAGAAAGCTTGCTAACTTTTAAGATAAGTAAAGTGTAGGGTACTCGAATATAATATGTTGAATAATTGCTTCAATAAACTATACATAATTTTATCTATACGTATGGGCCCTATATGATTAATAAAATTTCGAACTGTTTTAACTTTTATAATCAGAGAGAACTCCATTTCAAGGTCGAATGATAAGGCAAAATTCACAAACAAACACACACAGACGAACACCGAGACATAGCTGACCGGCCCGTTTGTTTGCAATATATTTATATTACTATCTGGCCTGCATTCATGTACTCACACAAAATACAATAGTTTAACTTTAGTGTTTACTCCCTTAATTTTAAATAACAGAGACCCTTAAAACTATTTAAAACCATCCCAATATTTTTGTTTAAACTTTAATTACTTAAGTGTGGGAATTTTAATTTACACCGGGAAATTGCCAGTTTTTAAATTATTTCAAGTATACATTAATGATTTTAAATATATAGCATCAAATAGATATTATAGACCTGCATTGGTGTCCACGCGGTATGGTATCTAGCCTTCCTCTATCAAATAATCATGTTTTGATAGGATCACAATTTGTGGGGTTGTTTTTTACGGTTCTATGTAAGATATCACACATTTAAAACACACTTTATAATTAAAATTTAAACTATTTAACTGGTCTGATACTTTTACCCTCATTTTGATGAAAACAATATTAAAAAATATATAACCACTTCTTAAATAAATTGGTATTCCTAAACGTCTGCAATTATTCTCGGTGCTCCTTAAGATTCGGATGGACGCCGCCTATATAAGAACGGTAAAGTTGTGCACTCTATTGCTTAAAAAATATGCATAGTAACAACATGCGGTTCTTTGTATTATATTAATCTTGTAAATTTAAAATGAACTATATTAATTAAAAAAAAGTTACAAGTTAATATTTACTTTTTTACAATAAGACGTAATTTCAATTAAATTTAAATTAAATAAAACATGAAATACAAGAATATAGTTTTAAAGTTATAATATTATTATAGAGAATAAGATAATGTTCTATCATACACGACAAATATCTATAATAAAATAACGGTTACACAATTTGTTATTTTCAAATTAAATCATGTCTGAACTGTTGAAAAAGTTCAGTAGCTGCCTGGTAGAATGCTCTGTCTTCGGAAGCACCTCTCCCTCTCCTCCACAACCCCTCTTTGGCATTCACTATCTTTTCATCTTTTTTTTCTGTAAGCCATGCTACTCCCCCTTCTCTTCCAACATTTATTTCCCCTTCAGGTAAAACCCTGGACTGACCACTAACTGCACTAGCATTGCACTCTATCGATGTTGTCGGTGAGGCCGAGGTTCGAATCTCATCCGGGTGAATTAGAGGAGCTTATCACATGTGATTAATCAGTGGTTTGCCATCCTCTCTATGCGCTAATGCAGAATCACTTCCTCTCAACTACCTTGGTAACTAACACGGAAAATATAAATTATAGTGTGTGGGTCATTTATAAAGAATATTGTATTTTAATTATAAATGTTTTACAAAAAAAAAAGACAACACATCTAACAATATTATTTCCAATATGCCCCTTCACACGTTCGGTTAATCGATTAAAATTATGCAAACATTATTATATGGAATAGGTTAATTACATAAAATATTATGTAATAAATTAGTGCTAGGGTTATTTTTGTCATTAAATCTAAATATATCCCCGGATATCATGTGAATTTCTTGGATGTGATTACGAATACAGATTGGGGGTGGATGTGAATGTTCTTTTCAACATCTGCGCCGGAGTTTACTGACATTACAGCTATAATGCTTGTTTGCATTTTCCAATATTTTTTAAGACATAGTCCCGATAAGTATTTAGTAGCTCACATGGTAATAAAAGTGTGTAGGTTACTTTTGTTAACATTTTAAGCTAATGCTATAATAACACTAATTTAACAAATTATGTTTAGTTAAGTTTCGGATGGATACTTACTTTAATATAAGGTTGAATTTGTCTACTGAATTCTACGGGTAAAAAACCTTAACAATAACATACGGTTTTTTAAATCAATTTAACTTGTAATGTGAATGATCGCACTAAAAAAAATGCAATTTAATATCTACTTTAATACGAGATATATAATTTTATTTAAAAATAAATACAACTTTAAATACAAAAGGATAGTTCAAAATTAAGCTTTTTTCTCTGACAAGTAAGAGGATTTTCTCTATACAAGACAGTTAAATTATAATGCATTAGACTAGTAACTTGGCACTATGGTGATAGAGAGGGTGAAAAAGGAGAGACTAGACGAAGAGACAAATATTTTGTTGTTGTTGTTGTTGTTGTTGTTAAAAGCTTTATTTATGAAATGTCAAGATTTAACATACTAAAATGTCCCACTAGTGGAAGCTGTGTACCAAATTCAACCCTCTAGATTGTGGGGAAGTGGGTTAAATAAGGACTCTGGTCCACGCAAACAATTTCCTGGCAATTTCCTGAATGCAAAGACAATACGACCATAAAACAATTGATATAACATTATCTATCAGACATTATCCTTAGACTATGTCACTACATTTTATATAATAGGCTTCTGTATAGGATAACTGGTTTAATGCATTAGTGTATAAATGTACATGGTCCCCAAAGGAGAGCAAAACAAGTATGCCAGTGAGTGTACGTCCCCACCCCTTCCTCTCCCCTAAGAACTTCATGACCCTGATCGCTGGTGTGGGTGGAGGGGGTCTACGTTCCTTCGTTGGAGGCAAGCCATTAAGAAGATTTTTATAAGAGGATATGACTTTATGTTTAATTTTTTCACCCTTCATTTAAGTTATCATCCATTATTTCTCCTTCACTCTCACCAAGCCATGCCCTTTCAATGAACTTGCATTCCCTGTTTTTTTATTTTTTTTATTTCATCTCATTAGTTTTGAGTTACTTTTATCATGGTGTTTTTACGTTAAAGGCCTCTTATGGGTCGACACGTAGTTAAAACATAATAATAATAATAGTTATTTAAAATTTTCTATGGTAAGTTTTTCTAACAATAGTTGAAATATACTACTATAATGTCAACTACTGCTTCATTATTCAAACAACTTTTGCCAGGGTCTTTAGTACCTTCTATTCCTTTCTCCATCATTGCTAATTTAATCACAGGTTGAGAATTTACCAGTTGAGGAAGAGAGAAGTAACACACAAATTATGCTTTTTCATGGAATCTGAAGAAAAAATACGCTTGTTTAAAATATTAATGGTTTTTTTAGTCTATAAACAATGTTTCAGTATGCTCATTTTAAACCTATCAAAGCTGAATGCTAATTTTTTTAAACGTTAGATTACTTAAGCTAGTATTGAATAACCCTACAGTTTTGAACTATCGGTTTTATTCCGTGTTTTTGAAACAGTTTGAATGAAAAGTAGCTAAATTATTGTAGTCAGATTATTGCTTATTCTTTTTACAAAATATATATTTAGAGTAGTCCATTTTACAATTTCAAAATTCCTCCCACCCCCTCTTTTATCATCTACAAATACTAAAAGTGATTATTTAACGTACAGTTTCAATTCTAAAATAATATTATTCGAATATACGAACTTTAATTTGATACTGGCTAAACTAGGGATACACACACAACTTCCTTTGAAAATTATTGTTATTATTATGATAATATCGTGAATATCTTGAGAAAAAGTAACATTAAAACAACATTTTTCATACAGAAAAGAGTTCTATTGTTTGCACCAATCCAAATATTTGCTGGGCTTGGCATGGTTAGTATGAAACATAATTACAATTTATTTTTTCCCAGATAAAAACTCAATTTAGAAGAATCTTCCGATGTTTTCAATTGAGAAAGTGGTTCACACCCCGGTGTTGATATTGGATCACAGCACGAAATCTATTTTGCTGGAGATATTGCTGCATATTCACAGTTTATTTCCAAACTCTCTCTGGAAGAATCTGATTAGTCTCAAACACACGATGATATATCTGTGTTAGAGCATCCTTTTCTTGTATCAAAAGAGCAAGAAGATGTCATTGATGCAGATCACATTGAACTACACGGTAGAAGAATCGTAGATATTTCCTTTTTAATCAAACAAATACAATTAATGAGCCACCACCCTCTAACCAATTGTTCCTTTCAAGACATGTATCCTATCAAAGAAAAGTGTTATGGTTTGAAATCACGAATTACTTTTAAATGTAAACTGTGCAAAATAGAGCAGGTTCTGTGGATAGATGCATTAGGTTGATTTGTTTGGATTTTAAAGAGGAAAATTATTGTTGATGCAATTAAAAGCTACTTTAACTTTAGGTCCTAAATGTTAGGTGCATGTTTGTTGGCTAATGTTTTTAGTTCAAATTCGCTCATTGAAATGGTGGTGTTGTTTTTTTTTGCGAGAAGAGGTTAAAATGCTTTATAGTTTTATTCATGTTTTATAGACAAACAAGACCTTTTCGTACTTATAGCATTATAGCAGGATTAATTTTAAAGTTAGTAAGAATCAGTGGCACATCCAGGAATTTACTTTAGGGGGAAAGGGGCATGTGCGTCAAAGCTAATATTTCTGTACCCCAAAAATATTCATCTAATTATTTTAGTTAAATATTTTTTTGAAGAAACTATACAAACGCACACAAACACACACATATATATATGTATATGTATATAACCCGCCTCGGTGGCGTAGTTGGCTAACGCGCTTGTCGTGATCAGCTCGACCGCTGAGGACGGGGAGATCGTGGTTCGAATCTCGGTCGGGTGAACTGGAGGTGGCGTTTCCTAAATTGTTTTCCACTCTCCCTCCACGCAAATGCGGGTTCACTTCCTCTAATTCAACCTTCCCAATTCCTAATCCATTAGATTCCATTAGAGTAATTAGTACTTAAAGCGTATAACCCGAACGGGTAGTAAGACGCGGTGCTAAATATTATTATTATTATTATATGTATATATATACATATATAGAAAGGTTATTAAAAAGGGTGCACATTTTGCACATTAACACAAGTCAAATAGTCTTAATGACGTTACATTACCACTACTTGTGTCGATACGTCTGTAAACGCCATAATAATCATATAAGAGTAAGAAAAAATATGGTTCCAGGAACCAGTAGACATAGAGGTAAAGGCAAGTATGTATTCTAGTAATAAAAAAATTAGGGTGAAAAAAAAATAGTTTTTTGGTCTACATGGCAAAACTGTATAACTTTATTACTAAAAAAAAAGTGTTCATGTTGTCCTTCCATTTCCACACAAATGCCATATCTTCGAATCGGACAGTTGCATGCTTTTTGAGGAATTATTTGCGCTATTGGAATCGTCTGTCAACCATTTTCAGCCCGCTGTTGTAAGTCTAATTCAAATGGAAAACATTTACTATATTATAATGTTTTTGCCAAAATATATCTTCATAGTTGAAAAATTGAAATCTCTAACATTATTTTAAAATTAAATTAGGCGTGAAGTGTGTAAATCCTACTTAATTGAAATAAGATAAAAAATTGATTTTTTCGACAACTTTGGCTAATTTTTCTGACTCAATAATTTTTTTAAAAGATAGTTCCAATTTTTTAAATAGTCTATCACCCAGAATATAGTGTGATTTTCACTTTGTTTTTTATATTTTCTGGCAACCAAATGGTAGTATACTTATTTTAATTCTAACCTCCTTATATCATGTATTTAAATAACTAGCGTAAGTATCGACCGTAAAAACTACAGACACTGAAAAAAACAAAGAAAGGGCAAATTTTTTTAATATTAGGAAGAAAATATTTTTATATATTTCTAAATTAGGCAGGGTGACCTGGTGGTCTAGGGGTAATGTGTGAAACTTCTGTTCTGTGGTCCGGGGTTCAATCCTCGGTCCCGGCACAGATTTATCTGATTGCCAAACCCTTCCTTCCCTTCTGACAAGACGTGTATTAATTACAACTTGTGAATGTGTGGAATGCCAGGCCTACACCGTGGTTTGGATCCCCCATTAAACTGTAGGTCTCCCATTTTATCTCACAATCACCCTACCATTACACATGAGCGTAAGTGCGTGTAACCCAAATGGGTTGTAAAACGTGGTGCTAATAATGATAATGATCTACAGTGGGTAATAGATAATTTTAATCAAAATGTCACAATTTATTGTAAATAGTGATTTCTTTAGGTAACTCGGGAAAATTATACTTAGACAGGGATTGGAGCCCTTGTCCTTTGACTTGGGACGACATTCTAATAAAACACCGAGATTGCGGCTCTAAACTCCGCACAACTACTTAGAGCAAAGGTGGGCAAATTTTCTCCCCGAGTGCCACATGGACATCTGTAAAGTATCTAACAAAAATATAAATGAACTAAATAATGAACTTTATTTTCACGCAAAATTGCATATATTAGTCATATAGCCATATAAATTTGATACAAAAAAAGTAACAAATAAAATCTAATATGTCATGACAAATAAAACTAAATATGTCATGTACTCATGTTGATACTTTGCCTACCAAGTGTTGCTTAGTAACTACTCAAATTGCCATCGTTAATGGAATTTATGCAACTGTCCAAAATCCTGCACGAGTTTGTTGAAGTCAGGATTCAGCTTGTTCGTACTAATTCGCAAAACACTTGGTAGATTTGAGTATGTTAAGAGAGACCTGTTTTTTGCTTTATTAATATTCATGCATGAGAAAGTCTGTTCACAAATATAGGTAGAAGCAGATAGCACAAACATCTTTCTGGCGAACGTTTTCAAATTACCAAACTTTTCTCTACAAGTGATGCATACAATTCAGTTAGTTTCATATTCTTAAAAGTCTCCTTCAGAGCATTGTCTGCTTGAAGATTGAATAATTAAAATCGGAGCTTATTCGATTTTGAAAGTAAGGGGGTAACTCAAAATAATGAGTTGATCTTCCAAAGATTTAAAATCAGCAAATCTCCTTGAAACGTTCTTCTTTTAAAGCAGATATCTGTTTACTGTATTTTCCTGAACACGCTTGTTTGACAGCCTGTGTCTGTAAGATGAGAATATGCACTAAATGTTGTCCTCACATGCGTACACCCAGTACAGAATCCACTCTTACCGTAACACAAGGATATGTTCTTACACATGGAACATTATAATCGAGCTTGCTCACTTGTTCACATGTTTAAAAACACGCGCTGATTATCTATTTAATTTGACATGTGGCCCGCGGGCCATAGTTTGGTAACCGCTGCCTTAGAATAATCATGATAGCTTCTCTTTGGTTTTGTAGCAAGCAACAAAATTGAAAGGATTAGGGGTGGTGGTAGTGGCCTGGAGTAAAGAACACCCCGAAAGAGGGGGGGAGAGTTTAGGAGGGGAGAGAGGGTTTGGTGTTGTTACTGCCCTAGCTACAGTAGCGCAGCTCCGGTGAGGTGTTAGCACATGGTACTACTTGTAGTAGAGCTTTGCCAAACCTCGAGATGTCCATCCGAATCTTAATAGATAATTGAAGTTGACAGTCAGTCCCTTAGTTAAAAAAAAGGTCCATTGTGTTTCAAGTTTTCTTTGTAATGTGCAGTCAGAGTAAACTTATTTGTGTGGCAGGATTAGGGTACTTATGACGAGGGGGTGGGGGGTTAGAGATGGAGGAGGGCGCTACCTGAAGCTTTCTCGGTGACCGCCAGCAGACAGGAGCTCATATTTTGTATCTGCCTTCTAGTACATTTGAGTTTAAAGTGAGTAGTTTAAAAATGCTCACTTGATTGCGCTGAAGTCACTGGGGATCGCACCTAGCGATCCCAACGTTGAAGGAGTAAAGCCTTGAAAAGAAGTGCAACATTTTTAACCTAGGGACTGTGGCTCTGTTTTTTCCTTCTCTGTGACCGAGGGTCGATGGGCAGGTAGGCCAGTTCAAGCCTGGTCAAAATATAAATTTAAATTGATCTCCTTCTAGGAAAAAATAAACTAAAACTAATCTCCCTTTTATGACATGAAAAATATACTTAGGAGAAACTTCAAACTACACCACCTTTAATCTATCAAAAGAAGTCGTGAAAGGAATGCTCCCATTACAGAAGCAGTGTTTGTTTACGTTTTGTTTTGAACGTTGAAATTTTTAAGGCAATTGAAGGATTCACCGACAGTGAAATACAGTTTGTTATCAGTTTTTTTAATGCAATAAATGTGAAACCAGCTGAAATTCGTAGGCAGAATAGTGAAGTTTAGGTGAAAATGTAATGAGGACTGGAATGATGAGGAAATGGGTTAGACAATTTAACGAAGGACGTTAAAACGTGCATGATGATTGTTGAGGCATAAAGTGTGCGGCCCTTTGTAATTAATAATAATTTGGTCCAAAAATCAACGAAAAAATTCGTCACCCTCTTGTGAATTTACACAAATTTTATGCTCTCTGAGTTGCACACAAACAAGTGACTTGGCAGTGCTTTGACTTTTATCACACGATACAATGATGAAGATGATGCTTTTCTAAGACACACCGTCACTGGTGATAAGATATGGGCGTCTCATATTACGCCGGAATCTAAGCAACGGTCTATGGAGTGTAGGCACACCAACTCTCCAAAAAATTAGAAATTTAAGAAAACAATTTATACCCGGAAGATCTCGTGCACCGTTATTTGGGATAGAAAGGGAGATTTACTTGTTGTTTCATGCCACGGTGCACAATGCACTATATGCTTTATCCTATTGTGATAACTTGAAGAAATTGCGTCGAGCGAACCAAAACAAAAGATGAGGCATGCTCATTTGCGGTGTTGTGTTGCTTCATGATAATGCTTGGCCACACGCTGCTGGTTGAACTCAAGAGCTCATCACGTCATTTAGATGGGAATAAATGAATAATCCCCCCTACAGTCCAAACTTAACACCAAGTGACTTTCACCTGTTCCCGCATTTAAAGCGATTCCTTGTCGGTCAGCGCTACAGTGACTATGATATGTAAAATAAATACAAACATCTTAATCAAGTGGTTTGTGTGAACCCAGAGAGATTTCATATTATAGTCTTGATAGAAGAACCTAACTATAATTAATCTCTCAATGGTCAGATACAATGATATAAATCAATTACATTTTAAAATGTTCAGTCACGCGTGCACTGCTCTTCCTTCTCACATATAATTTAACTAGGATATTCATATCACACCTTTGACCTAAAGGTGTTTTAGCGCTTGGATTAATGTTTTACATTTGAGATTTGTAACAGAACAGGAGAGAATATTGTAATGTAAAGCAGCTTCCAGACTAGCAAGCCGAGCCTCGTGGACGTTGGATAAATGGGTTTGTAGGAATCCTCGCAGCAACCCAGTGAATGTCGGTATTTCGACGAACATCAAATGATGTTACGAGGCTCGGCTCAAAACACACTGGACGGCGTTGCGAGCCGAGCCTCTAGCCGAACCACTTGCCACTTTGAATTAATTTTTATTTATAATTAACCTTCCGTCACATGAGCTTGAAATATTAGCTGAGCAGTTGGGTGTTGTAAATTTTAGTATACCTTGGAATTTTGTTTGATTTTTTTAAATTGACATATTAAATATTAACGGCAAATTCGTTTTATAATAGGCCAAGGGAAATAAATAAAAATAATTTAATCTTTAAAACTTAGAGAGTATATTAAAAATATATTTACAGCTACATGATTACTATCGTGTTGTAAACTGTACAAAGATGGTAATCCTTTTTCTTAGAAAATTTGTGCACACTTAAAATAAGTTTGAAACTGCCTCTGGGGAGAGAGGTGTGAATAAAGGAATAGACTGCCCCCCTCGTTAGATTTTGTGGGTGAATGTGTCCCAGCCTGCCTCAGTGGAATAGTGGTCTAATGCGTCAATCTCGTGTTAGACTGGCGTGCTCAAGGCAGGGAGATTGGGGTTCAAATCCCGGTCGGGTCTATTGAAGGTGGTTTTTCCTAAATTGTTTCCCACTGGCCTTCCACGCAAATGCGGGTATATTACCATTAAAATGCCTCCTTTCTCATTTTTACCCCATGAAAACGTATAAGTGTTATTGCGAGTCTTTCCTGCACACTTTTGGATTATCTTAAACGTGAACTTTTTGTTTTTTCACTTTTGGCTCAATCAAAATAGTTAGATGCTTAATCACTTGGTGATATTCGAGCTAAGTTTTTGTATTGACTACTAATTTCTTGAAATGTATGTTAGTGGAGCAAACTATTTCCAATATATCCCGCTTGCCTTAAGTACATTTGAGTTTGCCACCATCGTCTGTCCGGTCTTTTTTTTCTTTGTTGCAAGGTGTAAATAAATTATGCTGCAACAACCAATTTTAAATTTTCCCTGTTCATTGCATGTCATCCACCAAAGTACGCAACTTTATGAAGCAAGATATGGCTCTCAAGAATGTTAGGGGGTGGGGGCTCGCGACGTGGTTCGGCTTGAGGTTCTGCCCACTAGTCTGAACGCAGCTTTACACTAGCACTCACTAGTCAGTACAGTGTAACAAGCGACGAGCCAAACCACTCGATGCAAACGAGCGTGCTTCACCCGAATGTAGGTTTTTTTCACGAATCCCTTTGACTGTAGCATTATAAGTCAGTAGGCTACGGGTGTCTCGTCGCACGTGCCGAGCACAGCCATCCAGCCGACATTAGTGCCTAATGGAGTGAAGACTCATAGTGACAATTTACAGCAAGTGTTTCTCACAATGGAGTATAATCAAGAAAAAAGCTTTATTTGTTATTGAACATTATATAAAAAAAACCTATGACAGATTTATAAAATACGATTCCTTGCAGCAACTGGCTGAAGAATGGTAACCACTCAAGAAGAGTGTAAACGAAAAATAACACGTTTATTGGCTTCTTTCAGAAGACAAAAAGGAAAAATTTAGAATAGCAAGAGTAAAGGAAAAAGGTAATACAAAATAGTTTATACACATGTAAAACCCATATGTTAACTTCTAGATCCGACATTTAGTCTATAAATGAGAGTTGGAGCTATGTCAAGCGGAGCATTTGGAGTGTACATTCGCTGCACGCTTATCACGAGTTTAGGGATCTACACCCAATATCATTACTGAGGTAACTGCAGGTCTAAGGCCGATTCACACAGAACGCTAAGCTGAGCTAAGCTAATGTTTGCTTTGCTAACTCTTTAGAAAAATAGCAGACCATGTATTTAAATGTGTTGGTTCACACAGAAAGCTAAGCTATGCTATGCTATGCTATGCTAAGCTATGCCTCGCTACGCCACGTCATGGTTTTTTCCGATTGCTGGCCGGCCAATTTTTTCATCTCCCATCTTGAGCCATCTTACGATGCATATGTGCATAACACAACTTGGGCTCCATGTTAAACAGACACAATGCTGGTTTGGTGAAAATAACGAAATAAGTGTTGAAGTTTTGTTTTCAGTTTGTTTCACGTGTATTTAAGTAATATTATATTTAGGTTTTATATTTGATAAAAGTTTTTATATTAAAATGGAAGCGTTAATTGAACAAGTCAAACCTCCACCTCCTAAATTTTCTTCGTCTTCCAAAACAGCTGATAGCAGCATCATCTATTCATCTTCAGTACTATCACCTGAACTCAAACAAGATATTTTGGAGATTGACATTATAACTAAACTTCACTGGAGCGGACCAGAAAGAAACAACACTGAATTCTGGAGTGAAAAGAGGGACCATTGCTTTGCTTAGTTTAGCAATGAGTGTTAAACCAAATTGACAAAGTCTTAGCAGAGGACAGCACAGCATAGCTTAGCTTAGCTTAGCATTCTGTGTGTATCTGCCTTTATGGAGAAAAGCTTTATCTTCGCTTTCTCTCAGTTAAATGTTGCCAAATATCATGAATATGTCTGAAGGTGATGTACTAGGCTAAGAAGGAACTACTAGCTACCTCGACTAATTATCATTGTGAAACCTGTCTTATTTAAGGGGATATCTACCAAACAAAATGAGAGAATGACCTTCACTGTAATGCTCGCCACGAGTATTACATTACAAAGTTCAGCTTAAGTCAGTCACTACATTTAGACGTTACCCAATATACATCAAAATTATAGGATTAGCCCATAAAATATACTAATAAAATTAGACGATTTCCCAAATTATTTCAAGCTAGGCTACATCTTGTGAATAATTCGGGATAGTTTCTGAGTGTTGCTTTTGGCATTGAACCATCAAAGCGATATAAAAATTATATTAGTATTTGTTTGTAAATAACTATAACTATACCTACTTTAAATATTTATATGGAACATACAAATATAAAATTAATATAAACTATTTTTCATTATTAATCACAACTTCCAGAGAAAATGTATCTATTTACGTTACTATGGCTTAGTTAGTGATTGAAAATATACCATAATTAATATATATATATATATATATATATAGAAAGAGAAAGAGAGAGAGAGAGCACTATTCTATAACTAGCTTAAATGTAAAAAGGGTAGGCTGTAATATATGCCATTTCATTCCAGAATATAAAACACCCTATTTAGTGCAGAATAAGAATTTAGTTTTGTTTCTAGTGTCTTTCTCGTAACATAGTAAATAAGAGCAATAAAATAAAATCACATTTTAGATTCTGAAAATTGAAAAATGACGCCTAGACACGGGGATCGAATCCGGACCTTTACATTAGTATGCCAATACTCCAGCCACTGAGCTATCCAGGAATCGTCCCATGCCCAGGGTCATTCTTCACTCATATTTTAAGGCAGAGTCTATGATGGACGTGCGTAAATCATCGTCTACAAATGTGTGATTTATTAAGATCACGATCTATCAGACAACGCAGCCACCTTCGACTCGGTAGTTGGCTTATTCCTGCCACTTGTACAATTATTATAATTGAAAGGGATCACATATTTAAGAATTAAATAGCCGAAGTTATTATATTTGTTTTAGTGAGGATTTACTCACATATAGATATCATATTCTTAAAATTGAAAAATGACACCTGGACAAGGGAATCGATTCTTAAATATGCGATCCCTTACAGTTATAATAATGGTACAAGTGGCAGCATGAAGCCAACTACCGAGTCGAAGGTGGCTGCGTTATCTGATAGATCGTGATCTTAATAAAATTACACATTTGTAGCCGACGATTTCTGCACGTCCATCATAGACTCTGCCTTAAAATATGAGTGAAGAATGACCCTGGGCACAGGATGATTCCTGGATAACTCAGTGGTTAGAGCATTGGCATTCTAAACCCAAGTTCCCGAGTTTGATTCCCGTGTCCAGGTGTCATTTATCAATTTTCAGAATATGATATCTAGATGCGAGTAAATCCACGCTAAAATAAATATAATAGCTTTGGCTATTTGATTCATACTTTTAAGTTCATTTATAGAGCCTTTGATATTCGCATGTTTGAAAAATGACACCCAGGCACGGGAATCAATCCCGGAACCCTGCCCGGGTGACATTTTTCAAATCTAAGACTACGATACTTGGTGCGGCTATATCTGTAACATTTAGGTAATTTTTATTTCCCAAGCTTCGCTATTCATGTACAATTATTTATTGTACAAGCATTTTCTTTCTCCAAAGCCTATTATAATCTAAAGTAGCAAATTTCAAAAAATTGTACAACCTATATACATTTGTTTAACTTCTTACTAACCTGGACGTATTTATTCCGGGCCTTGATTTCTGGTTCATCTATCATGTTTTTATCTATAAGAATCTGGATTTTTGATATTAGTTCCTCTCGAAAGTGATTAAGATAGGCTTCATGTTCTTCGTTGTCTGAGTCCAGTCCTCCAGTCTTCCATGGAACACTAAAATTAAAAATAGGCACTAACCAGACACTAGTGTTTTTTATTAATTTTTTCCATAAACATTCTGATCATACAACTGAGTGAAGTTATTTCACTTTACCAAATTTATATAAACTAAAACAAGTTAAATATCTTATCTTTATTTTAATAGCCTTTTGTAAATATATAGGTTAAACCTACACTTAACAAAGGCAACGACGTCAATTCAAACCATATAAAACCAAAAAACTATGTAAAAATAAATAAACATCCCCACAACGCCTGAAAAAATATAACGATAAAGCCCCAGCATGATAAAATTCAATAACTAAAACAAAATCATTGTTGATAATTTTAAACTATCATGATATATAATAGATGGAAGTTTCCCTTTTGGTATGGATATAGGCCTTGCACTGGCACTAGTACTTGCACTTGCACTTGATATCACATGTTATATTATGGTACAAGGTTTATTATTATTTTGGTATTATCACATAATATTATAACTACTTTACTTTTCAGCCAATCCATTTGACAAGAATGTTATACTTTGACTTTTGTTTTTCACTGTTTAATCAATCTATTTTTCTTTCCCAATTATAGCATAAATAGAAGTAGTGCACCCTGAACTTCCTAAAGCCCTACTTTCATACACTAAAATAAAGTCTTTATAGAGAAATAGAAGGTTATTTATGGCCACGGGCGTTACAAAATTTGGAATTTTTTTTAGAGTTAAAGAACTTAGAATAAAAAAACGCTGGTCCCTGAATGAACCTACATTGTTGAAATAATGTAAAAAGGATAAGCCTTTCATTTTTGAAAAAAATCTTAAATTCGATATTTAAATTAAAAACATGTCATTGGCGTTTCGCGTGTTTTGTCACGACTGCTACGAGTGACCTAAAAATATATGTTTCTCTTGTTCCACTAGAATTGTGATTGATTTGGGATACCTACTTTAAGATGTACAGTCATTGTTGACAAGGCATTAGCTAAACTTACGTTTGAAAATTAATAAAATAATAGAATTACATAGAATTACTACCAATGAATTTAATTATAGATGATTCGACTATTTAAACTAGAATTAATTTACTAGCTAGTAAGATGCAAAATATAATAAATTAAGTTGCCAGGAAGCAGGTTCAAAATGAAAAATGCAATTACATTAAAAAGAAAGTCAAAGTTGCATCACCAAATAAATTTGGGAAAATTATAAGTAATAAACTTATTGGATCCATAACATTTAATATATTTTAAAGGTGTTGACCTAAAAATATCTGGTTAATTTGAATTTTTTTACAATATTATTCCAGATTTTCTTGGATTGGTTGCTTGTTATTAATATTTATTAATGCTATTATTGTGATGATATGTAATTATTATTATTAATATTAGTAGTAGTAGTAGTATTAGTAGAAGTAGTAGTAGTAGTAGTAGTAGTAGTAGTAGTAGTTATCTTTCTGTTATTTAATGCAATAAATATAATATCTCGAACATGGTGTTAGATATCCTATTCTTATACAATAGAAGGAATTTATATTACTATAAAAAATTATATTTCTTCATAAAAAGGCTCTCTGTCTATTCCAATCTATATATAATAATGTTTATCCCTTGAGAACGGTCTGTATAAAATAAAATAAAAAGTAATAAATAAGAAAGGGTTAGGCAAAAGATTGAGGTGTTTAACTCTCAAATAAGTAATACGTATAAATATAAAATTGAAAGAAGGTGGGAAAGAGAAAACATAATCGAGGAGAAGATGAACTGCCGGATACTGGTGGATACACACTCCTTAATAATCAACCCCCGTACGATTACCCCTCCTACCCCCCCCCGGCCAAAACTTTCACGTTTCCCTCCTTTCTCCTGAGATACCATGGACTGGTATGCCTAGTTTTGTAATATTAACAACCAATCTTATGTGCCGTTGTAATACAGTAGACCCTATAATTAATCAATGCGTTTTTATACTTTAGGTGTTCTTTATTCTACTGTGCATTTAATTTAAATTTGCCTGTTCTCTCCCAATGAATGTTATGCCCACATGCGTCTAAAATGTTTCACAAAACTAATAACACTAACTTAAAGTCATATGATGCTATTTTAATAAGGTCACGATCCTGAACACGTAAATCAAAACAATATAAAACAGTCAAATGACAATTTAGAAACCAAGTAAAAATGATTTTTCAATATTAAAAGCTTAATTTAAATAATTGTTTGACGAGGAAATAGAAGTTCAAATCACAGTTGGGAGTTTTTTTAGATAGTTTTCCACTCTACCGCCACCCAAATGCTGATACATTATTATAATTATTATTAGAACCGCGTATTTCTACCGGTTTGGGTTGTACCCACTTACGCTCATTTGTAATGGTAGGTTGATTGTGAGATGAAATGCAGGACCTACAGTTCAACGTGGAATCCGAACCACGGTGGAGGCCTGGCATTAATGCTGACACACTTATTCTAAATTCAACCTTCCTCATCCTTAACACATTAGCATAATTAGTGCACGTGCATATAGCCCAAACGAGTAGTGGGATGTGGTACTAAAAATAAAGGTGTCTTAAGATCCACTTGTTTCTGGCTTGTAGATGAATCGTGTCAATTCTCTCACTCCCTGCTATTATTAAGTCTCGTTCATACGAGGCTAGTAAATCGTAACGGTGGAAACAACTGACGCGATACCGTCACAATGTGAACAGATATTAGTGTCACTGTCAGACTGACATGCTAGAACCGTCGCGAATCAAATTAGTTTTATTTAAAACAGTGTGATAGTAGCGCTACCGCGGGAGTACCATCAACTACCAAAGTCACTGGCACCGTTTGTACGGGCTTGCAGCCCACTGCCACGACAGTGTGGTGGTGAACAATTTCTTGTTTAAGCCAAGCACCTGTTTTGTCTCACAACATAAACTAAAATTTAATCGAGACTTCATTTACCTGGTTAAGCAGTTCAACAAACACATGTCTTGATCCATTCTAAGAAAATTTTAGAACGGTTGAGGATCTTCCTATGTTAGCTCCCTTAGCTTTGTTTTGTTTGGCTATCTCTTGGTGATACCCATTTTCTTATCCACTTCTGTTAATTTCGTGTATATCTAAATACCTTAATATCAATCCATTCTTAAACAATTTTAGCAACAGTATGCCTAAGCTCCACAATTTTTATGTTGGTTGAGGTGTTCACTTTCCCAATATCACATTGATTTCAGCCAAACATGTGAACGAATACTTCCGTTACAGTAACTATCACTCACTGTCATGAGTCATGACGTATAGAGGAAGATGCCGGGTTTGGTGTTGTCTAATCTTTGAGGCTGAGCATATGCCTCTTCCCTCATAGCGGTAGGCATCAGTTCGAGTGATCTCCCGAATGAGAGTGTGCCTTTTCAGTTTGTCTCCTCATAATACTCAACCACGGTGCATCATGAAGTCATCCTCCATGGCACCATTAGAATGACGTGACTGAGTATACAATTAGGATGTAGGGTTTGGTAGGTGAATTTAGAATCTGTCTACAAAATTGGTTTGTGTGAAAAAACGTTAGTAGACAATGCACATATGATATTCTTAAATCACAAGTGCTACATGTGCTTACATTAATAATACAACAATATAAATTACCAGCTGAGTAAAACTTTGATATTAAGAAATCATCATACAACAATGTGACGAATAAATCTGGATGGACATAAATGGCAATAATAAAAACAATAGCTAGAATAGCTCAATCCAAAACTATTATTATAGTGAGGATCCTAAAGAAGATCGCTTCTGAGTAGTCAATAATAAATTAATACAAGCTCTCAAAAGAAAGTTATCAAAGGTCGTCCAAACCTACTAGCATAGTACAGCCCTGATTAGATTCAACGTGGTGCTTAAGACAACTATCCATACTTTAGGACATACAGCAAACATACTAGTACAGTCATTCTCAAAATATAATACCTCAATATCCCAGGACACAGTGTCCGGCAGGCCTTCAGGCAATAAAAATAAAAAGGTTAACTATTAATAGGCAACAAACTAATTGAGACCTAATTCTAAATAACTAAAGGATTGATTCCTAATTAAGACCATACTCCGCTAAATAAACTAAATAACCCCAAGTACCAAGATAGGAATTATCCTATTATCCATTGTGAATCTTAAAACAAAAATAAGTCCTTCAAAGTATCGAAGGAGAGTTCCCCAATTAGAAACATGAGTTTAATAATATTATATATTATAGTCGCAAGTCTACCTACAGACTATTAGTATTTAATCTATTAATCTAGAATCAATATGTAAAACCTCAGATAAACCTTTCTCCATGAGAGAAAATTACAACTGTAGCAAGCTGTTAGCTTAGAGAGCTCTAATACAAACACATAGCTTTAGATAATAGACGACGCTTGAAGATGTAGACTAACATGCTATCCATGTTGTTTTGTCCTCGCTGGGGAGACTCGCGTTGGGTGACGTCTTTCTGGATAACGACGTGGATATAAGGTGTTTAGCTTAGCCCATATTGATCCTCTCTGTCTGACAGTAAAAAATGCCATAATCATACATTCTTACATCGGCGACGGGTATATATAGTACTAATGGCCGTGAAGGAAGGGGAGGAATATGGGATGTGATCTAGGACCATCTAGAACGTAGACATCCCAGTACTGTTGGAGAGGGAGAAGTTCCGGTGACGTCATATCCAGTTGACTGGTAGCGTTGGAGAGAAGATCGGATACTATTCTGCGCCTGCGCAGTTTGAGTTTCCCTTCAGCTCCGAGCGACACCGGTTCGAAGCCCTGTCCGGGCAGTCGTAATTCAAGCCGGGCTTGTTGATACAGCACTTACTAGCTTTGAAGCCGCCGGTTCCGTGTGCAGGTAGTTATCAAATCCCCCATGAAAACAAATATAGCACATACATTCATAACATTTGATAAGTATAACACAGAGTCAAATAGTGGAGTTGAGGGTAGACATTTAATGTAGAAAGTGTGTATTCTTGTCTAAGCTTTTCTTGGGCTGTGATAATTCATTTACCATGGTATAATACGTGATCCACGGAATGGGATTGGGGTGGTTTACCTGCCTGAATTTGTCTTGGGCAAGGTTCAGCTTAATAGTACACCTGATCGCCGTCTCAATCCGCGGTCAGGTCCTTTTCCACTTTTCTGCTATAATCCAAAGACCAAAGGCCTTGATACATATGGTGTTGGAGCCTCGCATGGCTGCTGGGCCTGTATTAGATGCCATGACTTATACAGCCGTGACCATACTGTCACCGTGGGAACGAGGCTTTATGCCTGAAGCTGTCGTTGCACTATTCTTCTTCTAGGCTTCACCAACTTGTCACAAGTCCTGGGAGATGCGCTCTAATTTTCCGTGATGCCTTGAATTCGAGAGTTATGTCGTGGAGTGAATTGGTAAAGCATTTCATCTTATGGGATGTGACATTCATACCCACCATGTTGACGGCGCCAATTTATAATGACTGGGGAATCTTAGTGTTCATAATTTCCTCCACGTTTTATCCTAAGCATGACTTAAGGAATGTTAGCGTCATTTAAATGTCATTAGAAATAAGTTTTAGTAGTAGCGTAGTATATTGTTCACTTATGATTAGATCACGTTAACTAGTTCATATTTTAAAGCACATATGAACGATTAAGCTTTCAAAATTTCACTATGCCTAATATATTTACAAGAAAATATTTAAATCTTAAAAGCCACTACAATTTATAAATATATTTACCGATAAATTATAAAATACATGAAAGCTACTCTACAACGCATCTTGATCTTAAAATATTTTGAAAGCAAGTACAATTACGGCACCTAGCATCCAAAATATAAAATTAGCACGGGTATAATTAATGATAAGTCATTACACTAATACATTTTAATTAGGAATAGCAAAAGGTAGTGTTAGGCCAGATTCATATTTACTGCTGTCCCTCATTTTCTATAAACATATTAATTATATTCTATCCTCCAACGAGCTTACTTGGCGATTAAACTAAAAGTATGGTGATAGTGTAAATTTGGCCAAGAAAGTTCGATAAAGGATTATACTGAGGAAAATATTAAGATCTACAAAACGATTTCAAACAGCTATGCTCATCAAAATTACCTTACTAATTTGAAAAAAAAAATTAAAAATATGAAAATCTGTTAGTTGTGTAGATTTAATTTTTTTTAATTTTTTTTATTTAGCACCGCGTCTTATTACCCATTCGGATTGTACACTTACGTACTAGTTACGCTAATGGGTTAGGAATTGGTAAGGTTGAATTTATAGGAAGTGAACCCGTATTTGCGTGTATGGAGAGTGGAAAAACATTTAGGAAAACCCCCTGTTCCCCTGACCAATATTTGAACCTCGATCTCCTCGTCCTCAGCAATCTAGCTAACACGAGACTAGCGTGTTGGCTAACTACGCCACTGAGGTGGGTAAATTATAATTAAAAGCGGTGAATAAGATGATCACATAATAATGCTCTATTTAAAGTGAGTAATTAGTTTGTATTTTAGTTGTATTCATGTCACACTATGCTTCAGATTTCTAATATCCCTTTACAGTTTATTTAAGGAACTCCCTTACAGTTAAGAAATTATACTATTTGTTATTCATCAAAATACATTATTTTTTGGAGGATTTAATTTAAATAACTTCAATGGATTTTAGATTTAATAAATAGTCTTCTCTGTATCAATTTAGTATCTACACTTACTAATATTTTTTTTTAGTTTATCTATAATTATTGCTCTTTCTTTTGTAATAATTCTATATGCTCGTCGTGTTATGTATTTTTCATTTTTGGTTTGTTAAGGTCTTGCTACTGTTGGCCAGCACTAAAACAAAGGACATTGAAATTTAAACAGCAAGAAATAGAGTTTAAACCTTTTTCATGGTTGAAAAGTATTTTTTATTATGAATATAAATAATTAAACAATACTATCGATTCTAACCTATAGACCTATAACTAATTTTGGTAGTAAGCCTATTTGCAATCAGTTTGTCAAAAGTATTAAGACTCACGAGAAGTAAATTCTGTTATCATTAGGTAGTGAGGTAGCCAATCTATTTCGGAACGTCTTGAGCTGCTCTTTCTGTTTAGTGTCAATGTGGCCTTCATTGTCCAGGTCCTGATAGTCTGCGTGCTTCTCCTCTAATCCTTCCCAGTCCCGAACAACGGCAAGGATGTGATGAGCAGTGCCTGGCGTTAGACCTCAATAAACAAATAAAATAAATTATCAAAGACACAACAATCAAAAGCATGTAATTACATTGAAATTTACTGCCTGACTATTGAGAATAGATATATATTTTCTAATTGATGAAATATAAATTTGTTCTCAATTTCCAGTCATAATCCTAAACCTAGTCTATATATACCGTGTCCACGAGGTTCTTATTTTGTACTCCATACTTCAAGAGAGATAAAACATCAAGTAATTATTATTATTATTATTATTATTATTAGCACCGCGTCTTACTAGCCGTTCGAGTTATACGCACTTACGCTAATGTGTAATGGTAG